>JAANDG010000479.1:0-114919 GCA_036852015.1 Pelodera strongyloides
CACACCATCCAAGTTCCGCTTTGGTTTAACTGCTATCGCTTGTTATACTGTAGCTTACCTCGCAATTCAATTGTAACTTTGTAACACAAAAGTCGTATGTTCCTTCGAATGCTAATAATCACAGTAAACGTCTATATCTTCAGTCTACTTACAACTTACCATTAGTAATTTCCCAGAATCCAATTATATAAACTTATCATCAACCGATGTCCAACGATTAGTTTGCAATTTAGCTAACGATCGATATACAGTCGTTGTCTCGCTCTCCCTGCTCTCTTCAATTCACGTGCTCTCTCGGCCGCCCGGGAGGTCTCGCTGTCTTCGTCACCGCCGGGCGAATCATTACTTTTTGATTTTGAATGTATTCCGTTTGTTTTCAAAGAATTCCCATCTTTCATCGTCGAGCTGTTTGTTGAACTGGCCTCCATTAGCTGGCTACGAGCCAATTCTCGCAACTCCTACAAAAGTCAGGATGGGCGGAACCATATGCTAATTTTTGGCGCGTCATCAAATTTTTACCTTCTAGAACGATTTCTTCCGCCAAAATCAATGTGTTTCGTTGGATTGTTGTATGTTCTTCTACTTGGTTTCTCTTTATACCTTGTCATTTTCTTTCCTGTAACCTGTGCATATTGTTTTACCCGTTTGTTTGCACCCTATACCCGCGTTGACCGGTTTGCTTTTATATTATAACTATTTTGTTCAGTTTGTCGAGCCAAGGACTGTTGGTCCCAGTCCGGAGATGCCTTTGAGATGGCCGGCGGCTCCCTTCCTCAAGCGGGTGTATTTGGAAGAGCGTCGATGTTTACCTGGTTAGTTAAATTTCTCTGCTTTTCTTATTCTTTACGCTTGTCCTCTAAGCGTACTGCCTTACTTTTAATCGTGCTGCCTTTACGTTATGCTTTAGATGCCGTCTTAGTGTTGCTTGTTTGTTTGTAAATGTGCTGTTTTGCAGGTTTTTTGCTCGGTCCAGCCGCATGTTCATGTGGCTAACCGACGCCTCCCATTCCAGCTCTACCTATTGAGAGAGAGACTGAAGACTGGACCTGGAGCTCCCCTCGGTTGGTCCTTGTTCAGTTTCCTGTATTTCTATTTCCAACTATTCCAACTATGTCTTGAATTTGAATATCCGAGCAGTCTGGGTTAAAATCCAAAGTTTTGTTTATATTTTCGTGCGATTATTCTCCTCTACTGTGTTTTAACGTTTCTTATTGTTTAGGTGTCCCCTGCTTTTGTGTGGAAAGACGGAAGACTTCCACTCTACCAAAATGGACTCCTGACTCCAGCGATTGGGCCAACACCTTTTGGATTTCGAGCCCTTAGTGGATTTTTTTAATTGTGAGTTTTTATTTTAGTGTGTATTCTCTGCTTTTATGGCACAATGCTATGTTTACCCAATTTACCCTTTCGGATAACACGTGTTACCTGTAACTTAATATTTTTTTATCTGTGTTTCCACGTCTGTTCTGTAAGTTCTGTTCTTTGTAAATGTAAAATAATACTTTTTTTTGAGGTCAGGACGTCGTTTTGTCGTCTCCCTGAAACGACTACCGCTTCCGGTTGTGAAGTTCTGAATGAAACTTCCATGGAAGTGCCCGCAGTTCGAAGAGCGGAATGTTATCGGCTGGAGGCTAAATAATAGGTAAATTTTTGCTTTCATTTTCTCTTTGTTTTGTGCTTTAGCAAATCTGCTGGCGTGACATCCCGGTTGCATTAACTAATTTCTCTTACCACATTGCTCAGTTTGTGCAGTGTGGTGGTTTCGAGGAAAAATTGCGTTGCAGTATGTAACTGCACACTGAAGGCTAAAATGTCGTGAAGCTGCACCCGCACCTTTCCACCAAAAATCGCTTTTCGCCAGTTTAACTTAAATTGAATACCATTCATTTTAAACCGTGGAAAATTTGCTATATGTGAATGCTCACGCTACCTGTTTTGTTTTCTAATTTCGCTTGTGACAAATTCTTATTATCTTGTTTCAGATCAGAATTACTATTTCGACGCAACCGCCGACTGATTCGACGTTTTTTCTCCGTCCCGCAGGCAGCAGGCCAGGCTCCCTGATCACATACCAAGCACTGCTCTCCGGCACTCCTCCGCAAACAACGCGTCGGTTTTTTCAGGTAAGCTTTTTTTCGTGATATTCATTTTTTTGTAGTATTGTTTGGTACATGATGGTACAGTTTCACTTGTTTTACCTTGGATTTTTATTCGTATCCAGCTGTCTTTGTCAGAGCATTTTGGCTTTGAGCGAAAGTGGAATATTCAGTTAAAGGGAATATATATGCCCTTTTTGAAGTTAAGCTGTATTAATAGAATGTGTGTTCCTCATTAAGGAAACAACAACAAAAATTGTTAAAAGTTTCCCATTTAAAAGAAAATGATTTTCAAAGTTCATCTTTTCCATAGTAAACGCGTTGCTTGACCCCCTGGCTAACACGGCAGTGCTGATGGAGCAAAAATTTTTGCATATGTGTGCATACATCGGCATATAGCATGTAACAGCGACATATTTGCATGCAAATGAGAATATTCGAATTTACATATTCAGTCGCCTACTTAAATTCATGTCTGGTGTGGAAACTCTAGTTTCGCAGTTGTTTTGCTCATTTTGAGTGCCTACATATTCCCTTTAATTTTCTTGTTTTAGAGCTCTACTCCTACTCTCACAGCCGGAACAAGAAAGGATGTTGGCTGGCCACCGACTCGACGCTGGGGACTTTGTCAACGACCTGGATACTGTCGTCAACGTGGACACTGCTCACTCCTTCCACTCAATTAAGGTACATTTTTAATCTTTGTTTTCATTTATTTAATACTGTTGTCGTTGTTTGTTGGACACAAACTCTTTCCTTCGCCTTTTCATGTTTTTATTATTTAGTAGCATTTTTTTATGTTCAGGCTGAAGGAAGTCTCCTGCGAAGTCCAACTCTTGGTCCGTGGTCCTGAATGTTGACCGCGTGCTTCTTCGCGTCGAATTCCCCAGCGGACTAGTTTTACCTTAGGTTAAAAAAAAATAAGAAAGGCTGTGTCAATCCCAAGAAGAAGGGATTGACAATTAATTTTGGGCTTTCAGAGGGTTGATGATTTTAGTTGCGAGAGAATTAGAATATGAGAATATGAAGGTACTTTGAGATTGAGTTTCCGACTTGAGAATCTGAACTGAATTTGGAAATGAATTTGAGAAAGAGAATAGAGAATTTGAATATGGAGATCTGGAGATCGCATCTCACATGCATATTGAGTTAATCATCATTGATCCCTCTGAAGGTTCATGCGTATAAAAAATATAAACAGCCAAGAGCAAAAAAATATATGTAGCTCTGTACAAAATGCAAGATTTCGAAAAGATCCCATCAAGGACACGATTTTATTTGCTTGATTTTTTGAGAAAAGATCCTGAGGGACACCATTATGTCTTAGCATTTAATTAGTTTTGACGTCGTTTATACCTTTAAATTAGTTCATGATTTATTAAGTGTGACATGTTTCTCTCGTCTCCCTCTTTCTCACCTCCTCTGCCTCTCTTTGTCTTTCTCTCTCTCCCTCTCGCTCAAATACCGGGCCGGATCCTTTCGCTCTGTATCTGCGCCCCCGGACATCTTCAAACTTCGATTCCATAAGGTACTTTTTATTTCTTAATTTTAGAATTTCGTGTTGGGCTACAATGGAAACCACCAAAGTGGTGTTTTCTGAGTTTGGTGGCATATTGTTTGTGTGAAACTGTGACTTATTGATTATTCTTTTAGATTCAAATATTGGAATCTTCCTTCCTGGAGCCTTCGCCGCTCCAATTGATAATCTGCCGTCCCGAGCCAGGATATTTTCCTCCTGGATTATTCCCCACCACGGCTCCCTATGGTATGTGCTTTAATTTAACTTTGTTTTGGTTTCAGCTTGCCTATGTGACCTATGGTCACTGGTCACTCTTGTTAGTGACTGTTGGTTTGAAAAACCGGGTGTAATTGTAATAACAGTTAGCTAAGTATCCTCGCTTTTCCAGCACATTGCTGTTTGGTCGCCGGAAGCTATAGTCCGTCCGTATTTAGTTGTTCCAATTTTTTTACTTAATTTTTCCTTAATTAGGTTGCTTCGGGAGGTCAGAGTCGCTTCGCAGGACATCGGTGCGCATCACCATGTCGTCCATATCACCAACCCGCCAACTGTTTGTCACGGACTGTTTGGCCGACTATAAGGTTTGTTTTCGTTCAATCATGTCTCTGTGAGAGCTTCTGTTCAACTTCATTCCTTCACTGACTTGGATAAGCAAGAGCTCGCTTGCACATCTCGTACAACATATGATAAGGCTGCGTTATATCTGGCTGTATAAGTTGGTGATTTGGTACTAAAATTGGACCGCATTTTTTTCTACGAGAAATTAGCGATATGGTTTTAAAATTTGGTTGTTTTTCAGTTTCTGCTCGGATTTATACCGAACACTGGGGTCCTTCAAACGTCCCTTCGTATGTCAACAACTTCGCGCACGAGTCCACTGGGACGTGGGACGGCCTCGATCGCTACATCGACCTTGGTACACTTAGTTGTAAAGGTATGTTACTGTCGTCAATAATCTGGGCGTAAATTAGATATGGCCTTATGTTAGTGGGCCGAACATGATGTACCATCGTGATGTTTCACCCAAATGTATTAAACTGTCCACATAGCCTTAGCTTCACGCACACAGTACATGCTTAAATGCTAAATGTACATTATTCAGGTCATCAGTCGACCGCCACTTTCTGGAATAGAAGCCCAGTGTCGATGACGGCTTCAAGCTATGCCTCCAACCTCTCACCTCTCACCTCTGATCGCCTTCCCGTTCTGCAGTCAAAACGGATCAGATCTCTTATGGTATGTTTTTTTCAGTTTTTCTTTATTTTTCCAGCGGCAGTCCCCTAGATGTTTCGCTCAAATGAGTTTGTTGTCACGTATCACACTTTCATTGTTGTGCAGTGGCGATTGGTGCTACTTTTCTTGGTTATGATTTCATAAATTATTTATCTTTACTTTTAGATTTGGTGAATTCGACGTGCTGCCGTGCTGCTCTAGTTAGGAAGAAGTGCCCCCCCCTGGGAGATCTTGAAGCCGACATATCCATCGAGCTCGTGCGTGTACGTCGCCTAGAACACAAACTTTGGATTCAAAGGTATGTTAATATACTGTTACAGTTACCTGGGTACCTTGGCTTTTTTATGTGAAGTTGTGCACGTAGCTTTGAATCATTTGAATGTACACGTTGAAATCAAAACAAGGTGATGATTGATTATCTTTTAGGTGGTGCTTTCTCTCTTCCTCGCCGTCTACCTTCGAATCCAGGACGAGACCACCCATGACGTTGTCGAAATCTACTCTACTCGATGAATGCGGGCGGAGATGTTAACCCCCTGGGAGAGCTGGATGTTGGCAGTCACCTTCGGACCTTCGTTTGGTCGCATATGCCCACCACACACGCTGCGAATAATAAGGTATGTTAGTTATAGTTACTGTATCTCATTTTTATTTTATTATTTATTTCGTACGTTTCTTTGAGTGCGTGTAAGTGCAAGGTTCAATGCACTTTGAATGGGCATAAAGTTTAAAACCAAACTTATGATCTTTCTTTAGGTGAAATCGCTCTTCTCTTCTCCGCCTGCCATGTTACTTCACGAGAGTTCCCCGTTGGCCGCTTCTTGGTCAGGAGTCAGCCCACCAAGCCCTCAGGTCTCCGCATGCTCAAGTCATCGAACTCCTTCTCAAAAAAGTCCCCTTCGATATGTGCATCGATTGTACCACTTATTTGAGGTTTGTTGTTACCATATTTCTCTTTCTACGTGTTACTATCTCTCATTGGAGTGATGGTTGAACGAGGTCACTCTTTCTGAATGTGACAAAGCGTTTTGGAGCAAACGATGACGTGTTGTATTGGTTTATTAATTGATTTGCGTTTTGGAGCAAACGATGACGTGATGTATTGATTTATATTGATTTCCTTTAGGTTTGCCATCGTCTGGGACAAATGTGAATTGGACGCGAAAATGCAGTGCCCATGTTCTGCTTGGATCTTCGAATACTCTATGACTGCACCGGTTGTTCCCCAGTACCGGACCAGTGCTTTCGAAGTCGGCACCTATCACCATCCTATGGTTAGCGTGAGATACATTGTGAAAGGAAAAAAAAGAAAAAGAAAAGACACCACTCAGAAAGAAGAGTGGTGTGGGCCTTCAACATTTGTTGATTTTTTTTTTTGATTTTGTTGATTTTTTTGAGTTGATTTTGATTTTTAAAAATGTTGGAGGTCCAATTGAAAGAGCAAAAAATGAAAGCTCTAGAGAGAGTGTTGCTATAACTGAAACTGAAAAGATCCACTCGGACATTGCTCGTTTGTTTATCTGTTTATGAGATTATGGAAGTATAGCCTTTTTTCCCTTGAGCTGACCTTTGTGGTCAAATACTGTCATATCCTTAACGTGCTTTGTAGTAATAAGATGTCTACTAGAAAACTTAGATTTAAGACATGTATGTACTTCGTTGTAATGAGACGAGACGTTTACTAGGAATATTAGATTTGTCAAACATACGCCGTGATTAATTATTAGTTTGCTTCTATCAATTAGGCTGTTTTGTAGCTCTGAACGTGTTGAGGTTAGAATAGTTTTGGCAGTACTTTTTTTTTGATGCGCTCATTTGTGTGTAAGCATACAGAGTTTGTACATGCAGTACAGGTGATAACACAAGGGGTTGCGCGTTTCAGTTCTCACTGCGCCTTTAGAGAGCAGACCCGACACGCACTATATACCCTTTAAATCGATTGCAAGTTTGCTTCACACACGGGTGAAAACTTCCCGTTCAAGTTTTTATTATGGTCGGGATCTGCTTCCCTTCTCTCTCTTTCTATGAACATCTTTGATTGCTCCTCGTGGAGTGTTTTCTTCTCGGTCGGTATGACTGGTCTCTTGGTTTTGTTCTTGGAGTTATGAGTTTGCTGTGTGGTGGTGAAGCTCCCGTGGTTGGTGCCCCATTGCGCGTACGTTGTAATCCGGGTACAGATATCTGTGCTGGGATTGCATTTACGATACTATCGAGTACGCATAGCATATCGAAAGATTCCCCAAAGTTGATTCTTTGGCGGAACACTTATTTGAGCAAAGTCTGCTCTAAGACTTTGCTACCCGTTGCCCTTGGTGATTTCACACTAAAAACAGTGCTTGGCACTGTTTTTCATTACAAGCTACACTCATTTATGTTATGTGTATGTCCGTCCTGTCCGTCCCTAAATGTTTGTCCTGTCCCTTTTAGCGCGGCTTGCTCCCCTGCGCGTGCCCGCTGCGCTTTCCCCCTGCGCGCTGCTCCTCCCCCTGCGCAGCTCCTCCCCCTACGCAGCTCCTCCCCCGCGCTGCTCCCCCTGCGCTCCCCCCTGCTCCCCCTGCGCAAGGATCCCCCTGGCGCTGCTCCTGCTCCCCCGCGCGGCTCCTCCCCGCCGCGGCGGCCTCCTCCATCCCGCGCTCCTCCCCCTGCGCTCCCTACCCTCGCTGCTCCTCCCCCCTGCGCTCCCTCCCCAGTGCTCCCCCCCCCCCCCCCACGCGCTCTCCTCCCCCGCGCTGCTCCCTGTTCTCCTCCCCCGGCTGCCTCCCCTTTCGCTGCCCCCCCTGCGCTCCCTCCCTCCCACGCGCTGCCCCCCCCATGCGCTCCCCTCCCCGTGCTGCTCCCTCCCCCGCGCCTCCCCCTGCGTCCCTCCCCTGCGCTCCTCCCCCTCGCTCCCTCCCCGCTCCCCCCCCCCCACCTCCCTCCCCTGCGCTCTCCGCTCCCCCCTGCGCTCTCCCATCCCCCGCCTCCCCCGCGCGGCTCCTCCTCCCCGCTACTCCCCCCCGCTCCCTCCCCGCCTTCTCCCCTGCGTGCTCCCCGCGTTGCTCTTCTCCCCCCGCCTCCCCCCCCTCCACCGTGCTGCCTCCCCTTTCGTTGCCCCCCGCGCTCCCTCTCCCACCGCTGCCCCCCATGCGCTCCCTCCCCGTGCTGCTCCCTCCCTGCGCTGCTCCTCCCCCTGCGCTCCCTCCCCTGCGCTGCTCCTCCCCCTCCCCCCCCCTCCCCCCCACGCGCTCCTCCCCCGCGCTGCTCCCTGTTCTCCTCCCCGTGCTGCGTCCCCTTTCGCTGCCCCCCTGCGCTCCCTCTCCTCCACGCGCTGCCCCCCATGCGCCTCCCTCCCCGTGCTGCTCCCTCCCCTGCGCTCCCTCCCCAGTGCTCCCCCCCCCACGCCTCCCTCCCCTGCGCTGCTCCTCCAACCGCGCTACTCCCCTCTCCCCCGCGCCCCTCCCCTCCCGCCTCCCTCCCCCCTATGCTCCCCCTGCGTTGCTCCTCCCCCCGCGCTGCTCCCCTGCTCCCCCTGCGCTCCCTCCCCTGTTCACGGTTCCCTCCCCCGCGCTGCCTCCACTTTTGCCCCCGCGCTGCTCCTCCCCTGCGCTGCTCCTCCTTGCCCGTCCCCCGCGCTGCCCCTTTACGCGCTCCCTCCACTGCCCCGCGCTGCTCCTCCCCCTGCGCTGCTCCCCGTGCGTTCCCTCCGCTGCGCTACTCCCCTCTCCCGCGCTGCTCCTCCCCGTGCGCTGCTCCTCCTGCGTCCCCCTGCGCTCCCTCCCCTGCCTCGCGCTTTCCGCCGCGCTACTCCCTTTAATCACCCCTGCACTGCTCCTTCCCCAGCGCTACTTCCCCTGCCCCGCACTGCCGTCCCCGCGCTACTCCCCTCCCCCTGAGCTCCCTCCCTGCGCTGCTTCCCTGTACCCCGCGCTCCCGTCCCCCGCGCTACTCGCCTCCCTTGCGCTCGCTCCCCTGCGCTGCTTCCCTGCCCCCGCGCTTCCGACCCCCTACTCGCCTCCCTTGCGCTCCCTCCCCTGCGCTGCTTTCCTGCCCCCGCGCTGCTTCCCTGCCCTTGCTCCCTCCACTGCCCCGCGCTGCTCCTCCCCCTGCGCTGCTCCCCGTGCGCTCCCTCCGCTGCGCTACTCCCCTCCCCCTGCGCTGCTCCTCCTGCGTCCCCCTGCGCTGCCTCCTGCGCTCCCTCCCCTGCCTCGCGCTTTCCGCCGCGGCTACTCCCTTTCCCGCGTTACTCCCCTCCCCCTGCGCTCCCTCCGCCGAGCTACTCCCCTTCCTCCGCGCTACTCCCCTTCCTCCGCGCTACTCCCCTGCGCTGCTCCTCCCCGCTGCGCTCCCTTCACTGCGCTTCCTCCCCTGTCCCGCGCTCCCTCCCCTGTCCCGCGCTCCCTTCCCTCTCCCGCGCTTCACCCCTGCACCCCCTGCGCTGCTCCTCCCCCGCGCTACTCCTGTCCCCCACGCTCCCTGCGCTGCTCCTCCTGCGTCCCCCTGCGCTCCATCCCCTCCCCGCGCTCACCTCCCCCGCGCTGCTCCCCGGCGCTCCCTGCCGGCGCTTTCCCTGCGCTACTCCCCTCCCCTGAACTCCCTTCTCCCTTCCCCCTCGCTACTCCCCTCCTCCGCGCTCCCTGTGCAGCTCCCCCACCCCCAGCGCTCCGCGCTACTCCCCTGCGCTGCTCCTCCCCTGTCCCGCGCTCCCTTCCCTGCGCTTCCTCCCCTGTCCCGCGCTCCCTTCCCTGCGCTGCCTCCCCTGGTCCCGCGCTCCTCCCCTCTCCCGCGCTGCACCCCCCTGCACCCCCCCCCCGCGCTGTTCCTCCCCCGCGCTACTCCTGTCCCCCACGCTCCCTACCCTGCGTCACCCTGCGCTCCCTACCCTGCGTCACCCTGCGCTCCCCCCCTGCGCTCCCTCCCCTGCGCTACTTCCCTTCCCCGGCTACCCCATGCGCCCCCTCCCCGCGCAATCACCCCTGCGCTGCTCCCTACCCGCGCTGCGTCCCCCTGCGCTCCTTCCCCAGCGCTACTCCCCCTGCTCCCTGCCCCGCGCTGCCGTTCCGCGCTACCCCCCTCCCCCTGCGCTCCCCCCCCCCCTTGCCCCGCGCTACTCCCCTCCCCCTGAGCTCCCTCCCTGCGCTGCTTCCCCGCGCTCCCGTCCCCCGCGCTACTCGCCTCCCCTGCGCTGCTTCCCTGCCCCCGCGCTTCCGACCCCCGCTACTCGCCTCCCTTGCGCCCCTCCCCGCGCTGCTTCCCTGCCCCTGCGCTCCCGTCCCCCTCGCTACTCCTCCCCTGCGCTGCTCCTCTCCCGCGCTCCCGTCCCCCGCGCTACTCCCCTCCCTTGCGCTCCTCTCCCTGCGCTGCCCCCGCCCGCGTTCCTTCCCTGTGTCCCCCCGTGCTGTTCCCTTCATCCCGCACTCCCTTCCCGCGCGCCCCCCCTGCATGCTTCCCTCCCCCGCTCTCCTCATTGCCCTCCCCCGCGCTCCCTCCCCTGCATTGCTTCCCTCCCCCGCGCTCCCCCTCCCCCCCCCCCCCCCGCTACGCCCCTCCCCGCGCTGCCCGCTTCCCCTGCGCGCACCCTCGCTCCGCTCCCCATTGTGTTGTATTTCTGTTAATAAATATTCTCGTTTTGAAATAAACTTTTATTTTATTCACATCATATAATTTATATTGATAGAACAGACACATATGAGCTACCAGAGCTGCCCAAGTAAATTTCCCTCACAGGAAAGTGAAAACCCCGATATGTGCCCGATTATTGCAAAAAACCCCGATATGTTCCAGATCAGTTCCCGATATGTGCCCGATCACCAATAATCCGGCACATTTCGGGAACAAGGCCTGAAATGTGCCCGATTATTTGAAAAACCCCGATATATGCCCGATCATGTGAATTTTTACAGTAACAAATAAAATGTGCCAGATCAAACCATCCACGTGTTTGGGACCGCAACGCAACAAGCACGTGCTAGCTCGCGATTTGAATTTCGAAAATTTTCCCAAGTCCGCGAACTCTGTTATGTTTTGTTTGTTTCGATACATTAATTCATTATGCAGCTTTGAACGTTCTATTATTGTTTCCGCTAACATTTTGTTGCATTGCCGTCTACGTTTGACGTTGTGAATAGGAAAGTGTGCCGTGAACTGCAAAAAAATACATATCTTCTTCAATATGTTAACTTCCACTCTGTATTCTGTATTACTATTTGTATCGCGTATCTGTGTACTCTCAATCGCTGCCGGTTTCCAGTTTCCATGCTTCATTGTTACCCGGAAGTATGGGAATCGAGCCAGTGGCCGGATTGGGAAGTCTACCACATTCAAGCTTCCTTTCTTGATGGAGGTATGTGTTCATATCATTTACTTGCGAGGTTTGACTATAGATGGTAGCGTATGTGTAGCGTTTCAGGGATTGCTACTGGAGTAGTGGTTTGTACCTTATCATATTAATTGCTACTATTTCAGGGCACAGTTAACTCGAAATGATCTCCCACACAATTTGGATATGATATCAGGACGATTGAAAATCATTCGAAGCAGCCGCGCGTGAAAGAAACCACTTTGGAAGCATAGTGGATAGTGGTGGTTTTCCCTGTTTTAATAGCTGTCCTGTTACTGTTCTTTATTTATGACTGCCTTCATTTGTTTCTTATTGTAGCGTTAATATAGAATTTCGAAATCGAAGCTTTCCTGGTCCCTACATTATACACCGCTGTTTAGTTATTCTAGTGCTGATTATTCCCGCTTTTTAATGATTAATGCATTGAACACGTACGCTTGGAGCCCTAAATTCGCTACTTTCGCGAACCTTATTCTTGCAATTAAAGAAACTGTGCACTGGCCTAACAGGACTTTGTAAATCTCCAATTTAGTTGATTACAGCCCTAAATTTAAAATATTTATTGACACATTAAAATGTGTGCATCAATATGATGAAAGATATTCAGCGACAATTGAATGGCCGTAGTTTTAATTATCTTAAAAAAAATTAATGTGAGTATTCGTACATTACCTCAAAAAAAAGATCACAGCGAAGATAACAACAATAATTGCAACACATCGGGCATTCCTACAATAGTACTAAGTACATCAAAAACTCAAATTCTAGCATCCTTGATATACCTCCGCCCGCAGTAACCCGAATGCGCTATGTACGAATACTCTTTACCGCATATGGCATTTGAGTGGTTAATCCACGAGATAATTAATGACATGGCCAAACAATTATAGTGTGCTTATTTCGACGATCTGATTCCAATTTAATTGCATATTCCGCGTAATACTTATTCAAATTCACGTAATACAAAGAGTAAAAATAAAAGCAAATTTTTGGACGCTAGTCCGCTTTACAACAGAAGGGTTTCAAATGGATAGTGACATGAAAATAATTTCCACAATACAAGATAGGATACATATAGACTTAAGATTAGTCTTCTTTTCTTCTTTAGGCTGTAAATCCTGTAAGTTCTACTCGAGGTTATGTGGCGTATCTGAACGAAGCATATTAATGACTGATTGGAGAATAAGAATATTCCTTATAGTTGATAGTGATGTCATTTTCAATCAATGTTATTATGAATGAGCGACATATCTGAATTTTTCAATATTCTTTTGAACGCTTTCGAAGAATTAGCCAGAAGTAAATTTTGAGGCAATTTATTCAACCAACGAGTTGTGCGCATAAAATAACTGTGATAATATGGATTCTTTTTCGCAAAAGGAACATGAAATTCAAATGCTGATAATCGCCCGCGAGTTGGTTTCAATACATAATATCTACTAAAGGAAGTTGAGAGCTCCCCTTTCAGGAGTTTGAATGCAAAGAAAAGATCTTGTTGGATTCTACGTTGTTGTAATGAAACGAGGCCAAACTTACGTAATCGCTCAGAATAAGATGGAACAGGGGTACCACGTGGTTGGCATTTTTGGAAAATCATTCGAGTGATTCTCGACTGGACTTTTTCTACCCGTATTTTATCTTTCTTTAGATAGGGATTCCACACAACACACGCGAATTCAAGTAAGGGGCGTACCCACGTCGTATAACATTTCAACAATATGACTGCATTTCTTTGTTTTACACTTTTGAAGATGGCAAACCAAGCCCCCATACTCCGAGTACATATACTATTTATGTGATCAACATAATGCCAATTATCTTGAACTTGGATGCCCAGATCTCTGATTGAAGAAACAGCCCCTAATGCAACTCCATTAACTTTGTAAGCATTTTTACTATTTTTGTGCCCAAGGTAAAGAACCTTGCACTTTTCCTCGGAAAGGGATATTTGCCAATTGGTACAATAGTTAGTGAGAGAATTAAGAGAGATGTTCATGCATGCCACGGCTCTAGTGGAATCTTCAGGTTTATAGCTACAAAACAATTTACAGTCATCTGCAAAACAACGAATATTGATATTATGAGAAGTTTTTACGGCTTGTGGTAGATCACAAATATAGAGAAGGAATAAAATTGGGCCCAGGACAGACCCTTGAGGAACCCCAGAGACAGCATCAAATTCAACAGATAAAATATCATCGACCTTTACACAGAATGTTCTGTTTGCAAGAAAATCCTGTAACCAATTAACTAATTGATCAGGAAAGCCCAATTTTCTTAGTTTATAGACTAATTTTGTGTGCACTACCCTGTCAAATGCTTTCGCAATATCTAAATAAACAACATCTACAGACTCCCCTTTTTCATATGATAGCATCCATTGTTTTTGAATATCAAGCATTTGTAAATCAACTGATTTACCCTTTGTGAAACCATATTGCTCATCAGGAAGGCAATTTAGCTTATCAATGAACTTATGCAACTGGGACTTTACTATCATTTCCAAACATTTACATACAGCACTATTAATTGAAATAGGCCTGTAATGCACAGGATAGAGGGGCTTATTAGTTTTGGGAACTGGGGTGACTATCGATTTTCTCCAAGAATTGGGCATTTTACCAGTTTCCAAAGAAATGTTAAATATAAAGGACAGTGGCTCAGCTAGTTCATTCTTGCAATATTTCAAAAAGAACTGAGGAATACCATCAGAAGTTAAAGAAAAGGAATTTTTAAGTTTTCCAAGAGCTTTATAAACATCATGAGGGAAGATTACTGGTAGTGACTGAAGCTGATAAATATGAGATCTACTTTCCATCTGAGGCAGTTGATGGTCATCGCAAGCAAAAACAGATGCAAATTGCATACCTAATAGGTTAGCTTTCTGTACCTTATCATAAACACAGTCTTTAGTTATCGGATCATGCAACACACCAATGGATGATTTTCTTTTTATGCGAGAGCCCACATACGAATAAAACTTTTTCCCAAACTTATTCTCAAATACTTTCTTTTCTTTATACGCATAGAACCTTTCCAAAGCTTTGTCAAGTTTAGAATTTAAATCTTTGATAAGTACACAAATATGTTTTGATTGCAAATTCTTATTGAGGATGAACAAACGCCGTTTTTGATACACTAAGTTTTTGATATATAGAGGAAACCTTGTAAAAGGGGTCGCACTATACTTTAAAGGAACAAATTCGCTTATAAGTAGACGTATGTAGTCTGAGAAACGTTGCTCCAAATCATCAACAGAGTTATATAGCCCAAAGAAAGATGCCCAGTCTAGATCAAGAGAAGTTTTTATTTGGTCCCAATCAGCATTTTTAAAGTCCAACGAAGGTGTCCGTTTTTCAAGCAAATTACAGTTCATATTTAGTTCAAAACAGATTTGATTGTGGTCTGCTGACCCTATAGGTGCATCAATAGAAACATTGAGTATCAGATTATTAGAGCTACTGAAAAGATGATCTATAATACGAGAATCCCTAGTAGGCTCAGTTACAAAGAAAGACCATCCCAGAGAATTTATGAAATTTCCAAACTCCCTTTCTTTTGCGAGAACTGGTTTTGGATCATCAAAATTATAATGGATATTAAAGTCCCCAAGTAAAACAGTATCTATTCCCGAAGCAGAAAGATTTACAATTTCATCAAACAATGAACTATCTGCCAAAGCATACAACCCGGAAGTCGGTAAACAATTATGAAACGTACTTTTACAAAAAGAACAATATCCTCTACGTCAATACATGCAATCTCAAAATTAGAATTAATTACAGATTTGCATTCTTTGCATATAAAATTTCGCTATAAAATAAAATAAAATATAAAATAAAATGCAAAAAATAAAATCAAAAAATAAAATTGTTTTGTTTGTTTTCCCTCCGCTTATTTCTTATTTGCTTTAATCAATACTGTTGTTCGTTTTCCAGTTCTATAAATGTTTTTTGACACAAACGTGTTTATGGTGGTTTCCGTTTACTTGCTTTTTCGTACCGTAGTTGCAACTTTATTTGGATTCGGAGAAGCCTAAACGTTCATTGTATTCTTTTAATTGCTGTCGGTACCGTAATTGCAACAATATTGGTAGCGAATGTGGCATAAAAAACCCCGATATGTGCCCGATCAGTTCCCGATATATGCCGGGCTATTCTTGAAAAAACCCCGATATGTGCCCGATCCGTGCCCGATTATTTGAGGGACTTGATCGGGCACATATCGGGGTTATTTTGGCGATAATCGGGCACATATCGGGTTTTTTCATTTCCCATGTCAAGCTTGCCTCAGCAAGTACAGCACGTTTCTTTCCCTTATCGAGCAAATGGCATTACCGAAAATTACCGAAAATCTGGTTCTATCTAGATATGCTAATATGCCGCTTCAGTCAATGCCTTTTTGTGACCTTCGAGTGTTCTCTCATCGTGTTTTATGCATATTCTATAAGGCATATATAATTGACGGCAAGGTCTTTTGCTGTTCCAATCATGTTTGCACCGTCTGGCTAATTATAAAGACCTATAGGTAGGTTTGCTAATTATGAAGACTGATGTCTACTGAGCTCGTTGGCCGTTACAAAGAAACAACATTTTATGTTTGTGTACATACATGAACGGATCTAGTTATGTGTACAGCGCGATCAAAAAGGGCAAAGTGTCGTCCCACCTTTATGGAAAATGGAGCGATCGTCAATGAGGGAAAAACGAGAAGCTGCGTGCAATTATCCTGCACGGATCATTAGAAAGTTTAACCTTTTGGTTGCCAATTACACATGGGATGTCATGTTAAACGCGGGTTATGTAACGTATACTGGAAGTCTGCACTCTCATGTATAACAATCCACTGTGTTCTTTCTATTCAGACTACTCAATGCCAGGAATTTGCGTATAATAAATACATGGAAGTACAGTAGTGTAGCATACGTTTTACAAAACACGGGAATGCTAATGATTGCCAGAGCTAGTTACCGTACACAGCACCCAAAAATAGCCAAAAACGGGTGCCTGTGTTGAAAACCAAAAACAAATATCTTAACATCGATTGAATCAATATCAAGAAACATTTTCCTTACATAGGGCACAATATAGAGTCTTCACAGAGCAAGAGCAACGGGCATCATTTATTGTAAGATAATCAGAAGTGCTTATGAGCTCTTTGGACCGTGTTTTATAGGCCAATGAGAACGCCGTTCCTAGGCCTTACTTAGAGCAGCTGCCCACATACAAAAAGAGTACATATCCTATTAAATGAAAAGAAAATAGAATAGTTGTTGATGTGAAGTGTGTAAGATCGGATTCGTCCGCAGTGACGAAACTCGTAGGGTGTGCGGGGCAACCCTGGCGCGAAAATTGTAAAAGGTTTGATGCAGATTTTTCATGAAAATTGATGCAGACGCATATAAAAGGTGCGCGGTGACGCCCTAGCTTCGCCAGATTTTCGCGAAAGGTGCCTATGGTTAGTGCAATTGCAAGAACCTGGAGAGAAGACTGAGCAAAGTGGATATCATACATCTGTAGTTTTAACTCTAACTACCACGGACGCAAAACTATGCTAGTGCACCGCGAAGAAATCACGTGCGCCTGCATCTCGCCGCGCACTTTGCTCAGTCTTCTCTCCAGGTTCTTGCAATTGCACTAACCATGAGGAGAGAAGACTGAGCAAAGTGCGCGGCAAGATGCAGGCGCACGTGATTTCTTCGCGGGACACTAGCATAGTTTTGCGTCCTGATATTAGTTAGAGTGTGAAACTACAGATATATGATATCCACTGTAGCTGTATAAGCCAGGCTGAGAGCTATGCGGTTATGAGTTATGACTCTCGAAGCTGGATCTAAACGACGCAGTGAAAAAAAGTCAAGCTAAATTTAATTTGATTAGAAATAATAGTATTCCAATCCAATATCTTTATTTTAGTTTATTTCATTATATTTCTTTTTTTTTATTTCCTTTTTAGGCATAGGGTGTGCTTTATTCTTCCAGTTCTGTATAGGTGTTTATATCTTTTGCTTGCGGTACCACGTGGTTAACCTTCGCCAAACGTGTTTTGCAGTTTTGTTTGTTTCATATTATGTTGCACCTCTTTCCACATATTTGGAAAAACACATCCAATTTTTTGTTAGTTTGTTTGGTTGGTGTCTGATCTAGTAAGAATAGGTGTACCGTGCAATATGACCAGCCATCCCGTAGTGCTATAAACTGTTCCTCTTCCCACCTATTTTATATAACTCTACCTGATTCTCCGTGTCAAATATGGTAGGATACATTTATTTTCTAAACTTCAAGCGCAACATTCACGCAAATACCAGCAATTTACCATGGAAAGTCATACACAACAATCCTCGCAGTTGTCACGCCCCTTCGCTCTGATTGGCCAATATGCTATATTGCGTGGCAATTGCGTTATTGGACAATCAGCGTGAATGGGCGTGACAAGTGACAACTGCGATTGATTGTTGTATATGACTGGCCATGATAAATTGCTGAAAACTGAGCGAATGTTGCGTTTGAAAATTGGAAAAAAATTCAGCCTACTATATTTGAAACAGAGAATCCGATGGAGTCATCAACAATAGGGGTTATCTGAAATGGGCATCACCCTTTACTGGGGTTTCCTTGTTTGCGATTCGCACTTGCGAAAATGACAAACCGCTGTCCATGTTCAAGTCGATGTAAATGACATGGTCCCGCAGCGATTTTGAATCTAGTATGGAGCTATTTCAAATTAGTACGGATCTAGTATGGATCTGATACACTATCGCTGCAGGACCATGTCAAACGTGCGATTCGCTGGATTACGGTAGGCAGTTGACATGCATGTAAAATGACTTGAACATGGACAGCGGTTTGACATTTTCGCAGGTGCGAATCGCATACATGGAAACCCCATCAGCGGCATTCAATTTCATTTCTTTTATCTTTTTTGTGCCACAATGAAGTTTGATTTTAGTTTGAACCGTAGTTAGGGTGCAGGTGTCACAGTGAAACATGTAATTACTATGTAACTTTTGCTTTTGGACGCAATCCTTCTTACTATTTGCCCCGGTGCAATAAACCCTGATTAATATAAAGAAATTATAGGTAAAACAAAGAGTGCAAAACACACTCTAGTTTGTAATCTGACTTTACATATTAATTCACATGTGGTGTGCGCCGTGTGCGGTAGCTTTGCCTTTTGGCCGCTCGTTTCAGTATGTGGACATATTTGTGCCAGTAGAGAGCGAAATGTGTGCGAAAATGTTTGAGAGAAAATACTCTGGCATTATGTGGATCCAATCTGCATTATGTTTTTTATAATCAATTTTTTGTGAAAGTCATATTTTAAATTGAATTTGTTTTTGATCGAATTACTTCTCTTGGCAATATCCATATCGTTCATAATTTTTACTTATGCGTCATACGGTCATACCGAAACAGAATTAACGAAAAATTGTGTATTATGTCTTGCAGATGAAATAAGAACTGCGCAAGATTGTATGATATTTTTTCGGTTATTTACTGATGTTTTCTGATGCTATATTTTAGTTTTAGCAGTGTGAATGTCAAGGCTACCGAACCAAAATATTTGTTGGAAAAATATGTTTCTGTCTTACGCTTTACCGGACGGTTCTTGAAACGCATCGTGGGCAACTGTATTCCTGCGTATTTATGTTGATTTGCTCTAATTTAGCTCTATTTTTTATTCTAATTTATGCTCATTTGCATAAACTGCGTAAGAATGCTGATATACTCGATGTGTTTCAAAAAACTGCCGGTATTTCGCTTTAAAGCTTCAAAGAATTGAGCAATAAGCAATATTTTTTTTTTAGAAAAAAAGCAATGTCTGATCAACTTCTAAGTGATCAAGCATCCGATAATTTACCTGAACTATTGGACTATGTAGCTTTTGGAATAATGTGTAGTGTGCAGCTTTTTCTAATTTACTGTTTATATCTATTATTGCAATCTCAAAAATATTCCCCAGTTCTTCATATTATTCAAATATTAATTGCTATCGAAATAGTTACGCTATTTGTAAAACTTGCACACGACAGCGTGGACAAGTTCTTCAATAGGGAGGTGTTTCGTAAGTTTTAAAGCGAAATAAAGGCCGGTTTTTGAAATGTATCATGGAAAGATGCATTCCCATGTACGTAAAGAAAATATAATTAAACTAAAAATCGCACAGTTATTTGCATACGCTGCACTGGAATCAGCGTTCAACATAAGTTCCAAAAACCGGCCGTTATACCGCTTTACTGTTATTTTTTCTTACATTTACATGACTTGAAACGCGCTAGGGGGTGCGCGCCAGGCGTACAATTCCGACAACAGGGGCGCAGATGTGACTCACTTGTGGCGCACCTGCAGCGGCGTTTCCTCAGGATAGTGATACCGTCAATATTATTCCAGCTGAATGGTTTGTCCCATGGCAGATTCGTGTCCGTTCGTTCTGCTGGTACCAACCTCTGTTTCTTAACTGTGCCCTAGCTCAACTACATTTTATGATGGTAAGGTATCCAACAAAGTACCGTACCCTGAAAAGAGGACCAATGTGGGTCCCTATTATTGCGTCGGCTATCGTACCTCTAGGTGGGTCATTTTAACATATTCTCCGCCTATAAATGAAAGAAGGGACAACATGTGCTCCCCTGCCCCGCGCTACTCCCCTCCCCCGTGCTGCTCCCTCCCCTGCGCTGCTCCCAGTGCGCTCCCTCCACTCCCCCCGCACTCCCTTCCTCCGCGCTACTCCCCTACGCTCCCTCCCCTCCCCGCGCTGTCTCCGCTGCTCCCCGGCGGTCCTTCCCCTCCCGCGAATTCCCTGCATTACTCCTCTCCCCCGCGCTGCGCTCCCCCCGCTTGTCTGCGCTACTCCCTTCGCTCCCTTCTCCCGCACTACTCTCTCTCCCCCGCTCGCTCCCTCCCCTCTCCCGCGCTGCACCCCCTGCGCTGCTCCCCCCCGCGCTACTCCTGTCCCCCCGCTCCCTGCGCTGGTCCCCTGCGCTGCTCCCTTCCCCGCGCTGCCTCCCCCGTGCTGCGTCCCCCTGCGCTACTTCCCCTGCTCCCTGCCCCGCGTTGCCGTCCCCGAGCTACTCCCCTCCCCCTGCGCTCCTTGCCCCGCGCTACTCCCCTCCCCCTGAGCTCCCTCCCTGCGCTGCTTCTCTGTCCCCCGGGCTACTCGCTTCCCCTGCGCTGCTTCCCTGCCCCGCGCTTTCGACCCCCGCGCTCCTCGCCTCCCTTGCGCTCCCTCCCCTGCAGCTGCTTCCCTGCCCCCGCGCTCCCGTCCCCCGCGCTGCTTCCCTGCCCCTGCGCTCCCGTCCCCCTCGCTACTCTCCTCCCCTGCGCTGCTCCTCTCCCCGCGCTCCCGTCCCCCGCTACTCCCCTCCCCTTGCGCTCCCTCGTCTGCGCTGCCCCCGCCCGCGTTCCTTCCCTGTGTCCCACCGTGCTGTTCCCCTCATCCCTTCCCGCGCTCTCTCCCCATTGCTTCCCTGCCCTGCGCTCCTCCCCTCCCCCCTCCCTACTCTCCTCCCCCCCCTCGCTCCTCGACTCCCCTCGCTCCTCCCTACCCGCTCTCCCCTCCTTGCGCCCCTCGCTCCTCCTCTCCCCGCGCTCCCCTCTCCCTTTCTCTCCCCCCCGCTCCCTCCCTTGCGCCTGCGGTGCTCCTCTCCCTACGCTGCCCCCGCCCGCGTTCTTTCCCTGTGTCCCCCCCGTGCTGTTCCCCTCATCCCGCCTCGACCTTCCCGCCTCCCTCCCTTGCTGCCCTCCCCCGCGCTCCCTCCCCTGCATTGCTTCCCTCCCCCGCGCTCCCTTTCCGCGCACCCTTCCCTGCGTCTCCCGTCGCGCTCCCTCCCCTCCCCCCGCGCTACGCCCCTCCCCGCGCTGCCCTCTTCCCCTGCGCGTACCCTCGCTCCGCTCCCCATATTGTTGTATTTCTGTTAATAAATATACTCGTTTTGAAATAAACTTTTATTTTATTCACACCATATAATTTATATTGATGGAACAGACACATATGAGCTACCAGAGCTGCCCAAGTAAATTTCCCTACAAGCTTGCTTCAGCGTACAGCACGTTTCTTTCCCTTGTCGAGCAAATGGCATTCGTTTTCATAAGATTACCGAAAATCTGGTTCTATCTAGATATGCTAATAAGCCGCTTCAGTCAATGCCTTTTTGTGACCTTCGAGTGTTCTCTCATCGTGTTTTATGCATATTTTATAAGGCATATATAATTGACGGCAAGGTCCTTTGCTGTTCCAATCATGTTTGCACCGTCTGTGCTAATTCTAAAGACCTGTAGGTTTGCTAATTATGAAGACTGATGTCTACTGAGCTTGTTGGCCGTTACAAAGAAACAACATTTTACGGTTATGTTACATAAAAGGATCTTTTTATCTGCACAGCGCGATCAAAAAGAGCAACGTGTTACTGTGCCTTTATGGAATAGAGTTTCTGCCAAACATCTACATCTGTAAGCAAGCTCTGATAAGTTTTGTTAAGGGAGCATGACATCAGACGATTGTTTCAGTACTAAATAAGTGCGTGGCAAAACCTCGGGAATTGTAAGAAATACCTATTACAAAACTACCGTAAGTTAGCCTTTGAAGCCGCCACTCGGCGAGGGAAATTTAGACAATCAATCCCTCCTGGCCTTATTTGTTGGCCTGAAGACCGAGCCGTTTGTCATCTGTAGATAGTGATAGTGGGCTACTCTTGCCATTCTTGCCAAGTCATACGCTTTGAACTTATAATGTATTGCATGAAGGGAGTAAAATATTTACAAAACCGAATACTACTTGCTGTATATGTATGTAACATTGCGGGTTTCCCTTTCTTTCACAAGTTGTTTGCGAAAGATTTATGAGCACTTTCACAAATGAGAGGGATTAAAATATAAAGAGAGAGAGAGAAAGAGCAAAAGGAGATAGAGGGGAAGGGGTGGAGCGATCGTCAGTGAGAGAAAAACGAGAAGCTGCGTGTAAGTATCCTGACTGCGGTGGCGTTCATGAATCATGTTGCCAATTACACATGGGATGTCATGTTACACGCGGGTTTTGTAACGCATACTGGACGTCTACACTCTCATGTATAACAATCCACTGTGTTCTATTCAGACTACTCAATGCCAGAAATTTGCGTATAATAAATACATGGAAGTGCAGTAGTGTAGCATACGTTTTACAAAACACGGCAATGCCAATGATTGTGATCCCTGTATGAACTAAGCTAAATCATAGGCTTGGTTGCATTGCTAGCTGTAAAGCTAAAGAGCAACTATATTAGATGATATAGTAAAACAGCTCGTTAAAGGCTCAGGCCCATGTACAAAAAGTTTTCCCTAAATTTTCTGTGATAAATCTCCCAGATTACTCAAACGCGGCTGTGAAAACCGTTTTGCATAATGTGCAAAATTGGGGAAGATATAAGCCGATAAGCGGAAGGGGATCCACAGCTAGTTACCGTACCCAGCACCCAAAATAGCCAAAAACGGGTGTCTGTGTTGAAAACCAAAACGAATATCTTAACATCGATTGAATCAATATCAAGGAGCATTTTACTTCCATAGGGCGCAATATAGAGTCTTCACAGAGTAAGAGCATCATTTAGTGTAAGAGAATCAAAAGTGCTTATGAGCTCTTTCGAACGCGTTTTATAGGCCAATGAGAACGCCTTTCCTAGGCCTTAGAGCAGCTGCACACATACAAAAAGAGTAAATATACAATTAAATGAGAAGAAAATAGAAGTGTTGTTGCTGTGAAGTGCGTAAGATCGGATTCGAACTCGGGTTGTCCGCAGTGACGAAACTCGTAGGGTGTTCCGCGAAATACTGGCGCTAAAATTAAGTGTGATGACTAATACAGAACCATAAAAAAGGTTGCGCGGCGGCTTCGCCCTAGCTTAGCCAGACTTTCTCGAAAGGGTGCTTATGCTTATGGTTGCGAAAACCTGGAGAGAAGACTGAGCAGAGGTGCGCGGCGAGATGCTGGCGCACCTCATCATCGGCCGATCAGAGTAGAGTATCGCGTTGTGCTGGTGGTTAGAGTGTGAAACTACAGAGATATGATATCTACCGTAGCGCAAAGCCAGGCTGGGAGCTATGCGTATGTGGCTATGACTCTCAAAGGTGAACCTAAACCATGGAGTAAAATTTAAAGTTTAAATTCAAGGTAAATTGAACTTGATTTGAAATAATAGTAATTCAAATATCTTTTTCAGCTTGTTTCATTTTTTAATTTATTTTTTTCTTTTGTTAGACATAGTTTGCGTATTATTCATCCTGTTCTGTATAGGTGTTTATGTTTATACCTTTTGCTTGCGGTACCACGTGGCCAGCTAACCTTCTCCAAACGTGTTTTGTAGTTTTGTTTGTTTCATCTTATGATGTACCTCTTTCCATAAAGTTGGAAAAACACATCCAATTTTAGTTTACATTTTTCTAATCTATTAAAAAGACGTGTGCCATACACATGATATGATAATGTTTAGTAAGAATTACCATATCCTATCAGCATATGGGCACATGCAGTGCTAAACAAAAAACTTTTATATTCCCTTTAATGTTTTTATTATTCAATTTTTTTCTGTTTTAGATAAGCATAAGATTAGTAATCTTCAATATCTCTTATCGGCGAAATCGGCGAAACCCTGGCGCGAAAATTTCGCAAGGGGGTGTGACGACTACACGAAAATTTATCCAGAACCAGATAAAATAGAGCGCGGTGACTTCGCCCCAGCTTCGTCAGATTTTCGCGAAAATGGAGAGAAGACTGAGCGAAGTGCGCGGCGAGATGCAGGCGCACCTGATTTCTTCGCGGTGCACTAGCAATACTAGCATAGTTTTGCTGTCCTGGTGGTAGTTAGAGTGTATAACTAAAACTACAGCCATATGACATCCACTGTAGCTGTATAAACCAGGCTCACTGAGAGCTATGCGGTTATGAGTTATGACTCTCGAAGCTGGATCTAAACGACGCAGTGAAAAAAAGTCAAGCTAAATTTAATTTGATTAGAAATAATAGTATTCCAATCCAATATCTTTATTTTAGTTTATTTCATTATATTTCTTTTTTTTTATTTCCTTTTTAGGCATAGGGTGTGCTTTATTCTTCCAGTTCTGTATAGGTGTTTATATCTTTTGCTTGCGGTACCACGTGGTTAACCTTCGCCAAACGTGTTTTGCAGTTTTGTTTGTTTCATATTATGTTGCACCTCTTTTTTTTTATTTTTTTTTTTTTTTCCAATTTTTTTTTTTTTTGTTAGTTTGTTTGGTTGGTGTCTGATCTAGTAAGAATAGGTGTACCGTGCAATATGACCAGCCATCCCGTAGTGCTATAAACTGTTCCTCTTCCCCACAGTGTTTTTTATTCGCTTATTGTTTTCCTTTATTTTAGTTAAAGGGTCAGGACCATTTCAGGGAACACCTATTTTATATAACTCTATCTGATTCTCTGTGTCAAATATGGTAGGATACATTTATTTTCTAAACTTCAAGCGCAACACTCACGCAAATACCAGCAATTTACCATGGAAAGTCATACACAACAATCATCGCAGTTGTCACGCCCCTTCGCGCTGATTGGCCATTATGCTCTATTGGGCGTGGCAATTGCGTTATTGGACAATCAGCGTGAATGGGCGTGAGAACTGCGATTGATTGTTGTGTATGACTGGTCATGTTAAATTGCAGAAAACTGAGTGAATACTGCGACTGAAAATTGGAAAAAAAACCACCCTACTATATTTGAAACGGGGAATCCGATGGAGTCATCAACAATAGGGGTTAACTGAAATAGGCCTGACGTGACCCTTTAAGCGGCATTCAATTTCATTTCTTTTAGTTATCTTTTTGTGCCACAATGAAGTTTGATTTTAGTTTGAACCGTAGTTAGGGTGCAGGTGTCACAGTGAAACATGTAATTACTATGTAACTTTTGCTTTTGGACGCAATCCTTTTTGCTATTTGCCCCGTTGCAATAAACCCTGATTAATATAAAGAAATTATAGGTAAAACAAAGAGTGCAAAACACACTCTAGTTTGTAATCTGACTTTACATTTTAATTCACATGTGGTGTGCGGTAGCTTTGCCTTTTGGCCGCTCGTTTCAGTATGTGGACATATTTGTGACAGTTGAGAGCGAAATGTGTGCGAAAATGTATGAGAGAAAATACTCTGGCATTATGTGGATCCAATCTGCATTATGTTTTTTATAATCAATTTTTTGTGAAAGTCATATTTTAAATTGAATTTGTTTTTGATCGAATTACTTCTCTTGGCAATATCCATATCGTTCATAATTTTTACTTATGCGTCATACGGTCATACCGAAACAGAATTAACGAAAAATTGTGTATTATGTCTTGCAGATGAAATAAGAACTGCGCAAGATTGTATGATATTTTTTCGGTTATTTACTGATGTTTGCTGATGCTATATTTTAGTTTTAGCAGTGTGAATGTCAAGGCTACCGAACCAAAATATTTATTGGAAAAATATGTTTGTTCGCCTGTCTTGCGTTTTACCAGACGTTTTTTGAAACGCATCGTGGGCAACTGTATTCTTGCGTATTCATGTTAATTTGCTCTAATTTAGCTCTATTTTTTATTCTAATTTATGCTCATTTGCATAAACTGCATAAGAATGCTGATGTACTCGATGTGTTTCAAAAAACTGCCGGTATTTCGCTTTAAAGCTTCAAAGAATTGAGCAATAAGCAATATTTTTTTTTTAGAAAAAAAAAGCAATGTCTGATCAACTTCTAAGTGAACAAGCATCCGATAATTTACCTGAACTATTGGACTATATAAATTTTGGAATAATGTGCAGTGTGCAGCTTTTTCTAATTTACGCTTATATCTATTATTGCAATCTCAAAAATATTCCCCAGTTCTTCATATTATTCAAATATTAATTGCTATCGAAATAGTTACGCTATTTGTAAAACTTGCACACGACAGCGTGGACAAGTTCTTCAATAGGGAGGTGTTTCGTAAGTTTTAAAGCGATATAAAGGCCGGTTTTTGAAACGTATCATGGAAAGATGCATTCCCATGTGTTGTACGCAAAGAAAATATAATTAAACTAAAAATCGCGCACTTATTTGCGTACACTGCATTGGAAGTTCCAAAAACCGGCCGTTATACCGCTTTACTGTTATTTTTTTTCTTGCATTTACATGACTTGAAGCGCGCTAGGGGTGCGCGCCAGGCGTACAATTCCGGCGCGCCCGGGGCGCAGCTGTGAGTCATTTGTGGCGCACCTGCAGCGGCGTTTCCTCAGGATAGTGATACCGACAATATTATTCCAGCTGAATGGTTTGTCCCATGGCAGATTCTTGTCCGTTCGTTCTGCTGGTACCAACCTCTGTTTCTTAACTGTGCCCTAGCTCAACTACTTTTTATGATGGTCAGGTATCCAACAAAGTACCGTACCCTGAAAAGGGGACCAATGTGGGTGCCGATTATTGCGTCGGCTATCGTACCTCTAGGTGGGTTATTTTAACATTCTTCGCATATACATGATAGAAGGGACAACCTGTGCATTCTTTTTGTTTCCACGGTTTACAGTAATGCATTACACCATTTGACACTAAGAGAACTTTAAAGCTAAATACCTTCTAGTTTTTGAAACACATCGAGTGCACCAGCATTACTATGCAGCTCATGCAAATGAACATAAGTTAGAATAAAACTTCGAGCAACTCGAGTAACTTCAGTTGTCCGCGGTGTGTTTCAAAAACCGGCAGGTATTTCGCTTTAAAACAATTGTTAAATTTTAGGCGTATCAATTCCACTAATGCTCGAATGCTGTCGTTTCAAATTCTATATTCCCGGTTTCTATTGGAATTTCGATCCGATAAAGGATTTATACGAGTTTTACGTGTCGTTCAACTTTATGGCCCAGGTGCGAAAAATATAAATATAATCCAAGAAAATGTGACAGTGTCGCTTGGAAATAGAGACACCGACAGAACAAAAGTGTACATACAAAGTCATCCTCTAATTTGCTTAGGCTTAGGCTTAGGCTTAGTTACAAAGAGGTAATTTTCTGTACGACCTGCCCATCAATTAAAAAACTTTGCAGATCATCCCCTTGGTATTGATTATTATCGCTGACATTTATCTCGTGTACAGTTTGAGGAAAAGACATCGGATAATTGTGAAAAGCATATCGGTCATTGCTGATCACAATTCGTGTGAGTTTTTTTATTAATATTTTTTGCGGAACTTGTGCGGCAGTACTGATGTTAAAAAGATGTGTGAGAGTAACTCAATGCTAAACTTTGACTGCGCGCCGCGGGAGTGTGGCGGGTGCGCGGCGAAGGTTTTAGAGGGTCGCCACAGTCGAATGGCGAACCCTCTTCCGCGCGCAGCTTTCGCCAGGTCATCGCCCAGCTTTCGCCGCGGTTTCGCCCAGTCTTCGCCAGAATAGAAAAATCGGCCGTGAAATGTCCGACTACCAATTCAAAATAAAATAGAGGGAACAAATAATATCAACACCATAAAAACTCCAAATACAGACAAAATAACCAATCTTTACTTCAATACACAAGCAAAACAACACATACACGGAAAAAAGCGAGAACTGACAAACTAACTCAACTAACGAAACGAAATGAAATAAGAAACCTAACGAAATGACAAACTAACTTAATGAAAAAAAACTTAAAGTAATTTGTGATTTATCACTAGTTACAGGAATGCTAATGCTAGGAAATGACCCCGCTACTTATAGGAATACTAACGCTAGTAACGGAAATAATCTCTACGTAATAATAACATTATAAAAAGTATTAACAAACTTAAAAAGTAGGTATACGAATAAATCCACTCTATTTTCCTTCAGTTCAATAAAATAAATTCATAACCGAGGAACTAGAAATATAGATGTAGGTTGTAGGAGATGCCCCTAATAATGGATGCAAAATGTTTAATTTGCTAGGCTACACACGATATACATACAACACATTCAGCGGACCCCTGTCTATGCTTTTAGTTCTAGAAACGTTCTATATGCTTTTAGTTCTATACGAGATGCCTGAGCCTGAGAGTAACAAAATAACATAATTTTGGGGAGGATTTGTCCTTACTGTTGATTATTGAGCGTCAATGAAGGAACAGCGTTCGCACATTGTCCAGTATTCCGAATAGTCGTCCTTTTGTTTGGGCCAGAACAGTTTCCATGTGGGCATAACATCCGATACACCTCCTAAAAAAACCGATTCAAATATACACTCTGCATTCTAAAAGACTCTAACACACGGAAGTTTATTATTAATCCCCCTAAATAACTAGTATTAAGATTGAGTACAGGATAGCCAAATCTCAAAAAAGCACCCTACACGATAAACAAAAACAAATGAAAGCCGCAAGTTATGCATGTCATGTGTTTCAGTTACATAGCGTTGTAGTTGTAGTAGAAGCACGTATCGCATAAGAAATAATAACAAAAAGTAAGTAAGAACCATTGTTCACCTGCAGGTCTTCTGTGTGAACATGAACAGCTGAAGTTCTCAATGCGTCCTAGACTAGTCTGGGCCTAAAAAATGAAGATATAATAAACTGAACGGAACTCCATTACCACGAAAAAGATGGCAGAACGTCTCCTGTAATCAGAAAGCTCCCACCTTCCTTCCACCACGAATACTTAATAACACTTAGTCAGACTTAGCCTGTTTAGCTACTGGCATACTAGCAACCGGTTCGAAGGAGATTCGGGTATAACAAATTATAACACGAAACACAAAACTCTACACCTATTGAAGGTCGACTGAAAAAAAGATAAATCTAGGCTCATGTGACATGAATGAAACCTTACCTTATTGTAAGAGGGGTTTACCAATAAAGTCAATCTTCTTCTTCAACATCATGAGCATGTCATATATTGAAGGTATATTGTGTGATCGCGATGAGTTCTAAATGCAATGTAGATGAATAGAAACCAAATTTATACTCGACTCGAGGGCGGCATGAACCATAAAATAATATTAAAGATCGGCACGACAGACGGCAATATTAGCTTCAATAGTACCAAAAAACAAACATACCCTAGTCAGAGGATGTAATCAGTCGACGATCTATACAATATGTGCTACGAGGTTGAACTGAAATAAAGCCAATTATGGGGTTTCCATGTATGCGATTCGCATCTGCGAAACGCATACATGCGTCCATGTTCAAGTCATTTTACATGCATGTCAACTGCCTACCGTAACCCATGCGAATCGCACGTTTGACATGGTCCTGCAGCGAAAGTGTATCAGATCCATACTATTTGAAATAAATCCGTACTATTTTGAAATAGATCCATATTAGATCCAAAATCGCTGCGGGACCATGTCATTTACACCGACTCGAACATGGACAGCGGTTTGACATTTTCGCAGGTGCGAATCGCATACATGGAAACCCCCATCAGTGAACCATTTAATGCAAGTTGCGGGGCAATAAAAAATACAAAAGGACCGAAACCGAAGTCGTAAAATAAGGAAGACAAACCTTAAAATCGTACCCTTGTAGTCGAACAGCAATCCGGCAGCATCACACACAGCTAAAACATTAAAAGTTACTGGTTTTACTGGTTTACTAATATAAAACCTTTTAAAGTAAAACAAACTACATACAAATGAAAAGCAAAGAGAATAAAAGCAGCAATCGAATCTGCAAAAATTTTTTTGCATAAAAAAGCAAGGTGCATGCGAAATTGATAAGCTAGACTACGGTAAGTGCGCTGTCTTATAAACAATTGTGAAAACTAGTGGAAACTATAACACGTAAATGCTAATGACGGTGCTAATAAAATTATTCTTGTAAATAAAGAATAAAAAGAAATACGTTCAGTCATTCGACACACCATTTCTCACTACATTGATAGATTACGGGAATACGTTTTAATTAACACACACACTATAACAAAATGCACGATAAAACACACGATAAAATACAAATATGACAAAATACTGAGGAGATGGTGCAAGATTTTGCACGAGACCCGGTTCGCTGCGTACTTACCTGAATAACAATTATATTCCCGTGCAGTCCCTGGCGACAATCTGGCGAAGGTAGGGCGAAGACGCCGCGATCCGTTTTCGCAGAATCGAGCAGTTTCTCGGTCAATTTTCCCTGTTTCGCCCAGTTTTCGCCCAGCTATCGTCAGGATCTCGCGGCGCGGCACTTCCGCGCCAGGGTTTCGCCGCGCGCAACCCAAGTTTCGTCAGTGGTAGTCTTCCAGTTCCCAATTTCCAAATTCTGAATCACAATCATTTTCTAGGAACAAGTATTATGGCATGGCGCTATATATAAAGTTAGTGATCCTGGAATTCCACGTTTTTCATTTAGATGCCATATCTGTCAAGAGAGCTTCATACAGTGCCAATCTTAAAGACTCGAAAAGATCCGAAGTGAGCTTTATTATACTCTAAAAAAAGTGGTTGGTTACTTGAAAGAACGTCTGTGAAAATCGCATGCGAAATCCATCGGAACTCGGATCAGAATCTCGTAACCAAAGACAATTCGCCGCGAAAAAAATGCGTGTTTCATGCTATGCTTTACGCCATAAAAATGTCCAAAATTTTGTTGGAGATATGATCAATATTCATAGTGCATGAGCTAAGCCGAGTGCGTAACAATAATAATCTTCAGTAGTGTAATATGCTTATCTAATAGGCTTCTTACACTAATAACTATTTGTATAATTTCTTCTTTAGGATTCCCACTTCTCCCTTGAACTACGATTGACGTTTGCATTTCTCTATTTCAGTACCGCGTTTATTTTGGGCACACTATCATTTCATTTATTGAATACGTGCGTTTTTTAACGCCGCATGCGATAACGCAAGCCAATTTGCGGCTGACTTGCGAGCCGCAGGCCATACTGCGTGTGCCGATTTTAGGCCGATTGCCAGCCAGCTGCAAACCAACCGCGCGCCGATCTTACCCCATTTGCGAGCCGCGAGCGCTTGTAGTACATATTCGTCTCCTTTCAGCTCTGAAGGCACTTTAATGGATGTTATCAAACTTTTCATCGATGTTCTAAAATCGACAAAATACGGAGGATACGCGTTTCTTGTTAAAATACAAAGGTATAAATGACACGGTGTTTCGAAATAAAGACTTGTAACAAACGTGTTTATTCTCTTCTTAAACCTCACCACAGTGTGCGTGACAAGACAGTGCTCGCCAATTCACACATATTTTAGTTCTCTCTCTGAAGGTGGGCGGCGATGATGCAAAAATACGAAAACTGATAGAAGTGTGCGCGGTTACTTCGCCATATCCTCGCCATGTTTTCGCGAAGGAGTGTTCAGTCGCGAGAACCTGGCAGGAGTCTGGCGAAGACTGGACCAATGTACGGCGAGATGTAGGCGCAACATAATTTTTTTCGACACTTGCCAGGTTCTCGCGAGTCCATAGAACACCATCCAAGTCCCGCGTTTACAAAAATACGAAAATTGATGAAATGTGTAGAAGTGTGCGCGGTGACTTCGCCATATCCTCGCTAGGTTTTCGCCGAAGAGTGCTCTATGGACTCGCGAGAACCTGGCAAGTGTCAGTGCGAATGCGCGACACACCATCCAAGTTCCGCGTTGGTTTAACTGCTATTGCTTGTTATAATGTAGCTTACCTCGCTAGACAATTGTAACACAAAAGTCGTATGTTCCTTCGAATGCTAATAATCACAGTAAACGTCTATATCTTCAGTCTACTTACAACTTACCATTAGTAATTTCCCAGAATCCAATTATATAAACTTATCATCAACCGATGTCCAACGATTAGTTTGCAATTTAGCTAACGATCGATATACAGTCGTTGTCTCGGTCTCCCTGCTCTCTTCAATTCACGTGCTCTCTCGGCCGCCCGGGAGGTCTCGCTGTCTTCGTCTCCGCCGGGCGAACCATTACTTTTTGATTTTGAATGTATTCCGTTTGTTTTCAAAGAATTCCCATCTTTCATCGTCGAGCTGTTTGTTGAACTGGCCTCCATTAGCTGGCTACGAGCCAATTCTCGCAACTCCTACAAAAGTCGGATGGGCGGAACCATATGCTAATTTTTGGCGCGCGTCGGCGTCATCAAATTTTTACCTTCTAGAACGATTTCTTCCGCCAAAATCAATGTGTTTCGTTGGATTGTTGTATGTTCTTCTACTTGGTTTCTCTTTATACCTTGTCATTTTCTTTCCTGTAACCTGTGCATATTGTTTTACCCGTTTGTTTGCTTTCCCACATACCCGCGTTGACCTGTTTATTCTTCTATTATAATTATTTCGTTTAGAGTGTCGAGCCAAGGACTGTTGGTCCCAATCCGGAGATGCCTTTGAGATGTCCGGCGTCTCCCTTCCTCAAGCGGGTGTATTTGGAAGAGCGTCGATGTTTACCTGGTTAGTTTATTTTCTCTGCTTTTCTTATTCTTTACGCTTGTCCTCTAAGCGTACTGCCTTACTTTTAAGCGTACTGCCTTTACGTTATGCTTTGGATGTCGTATTAATGTTGCTTGTTTGTTTGTAAATGTGCTGTTTTGCAGGTTTTTGCTCAGTCCGGCTGTCCGGCCTCTCATGAAGTTTTTCTTGGCCGTGTGGCTAACCGACCGATGCCTCCCATGCCTATCCATTGAGGGACAGACTGGAGACTGGACCTGGAGCTTCACCTGGGTTGGTCCTTGTTATATTTCCTATATTTCCATTTCCAACTATGTTTCAAATTGAATTTGTATTTCCGAGCAGTCTGGGTTAAAATCCAAAGTTTTGTTTATATTTTCGTGCGATTACTCTCCTCTACTATGTTTTAACGTTTCTTATTGTTTAGGTGTCCCCTGCTTTTGTGTGGAAAGACGGAAGTCTTCCACTATACCCAAATGACTCCAGCGATTGGGCCAACACCTTTTGGATTTCGAGCCCATAATGGATTTTTGGACCGTTTTAATTGTGAGTTTTTATTTTAGTGTGTATTCTCTGCTTTTATGGCACAATGCTATGTTTACCCAATTTACCCTTTCGGATAACACGTGTTACCTGTAACTTAATATTTTTTATCTGTGTTTCCACGTCTGTTCTGTAAGTTCTGTTCTTTGTAAATGTAAAATAATACTTTTTTTTGAGGTCAGGACGTCGTTTTGTCGTCTCCCTGAAACGACTACCGCTTCCGGTTGTGAAGTTCTGAATGAAACTTCCATGGAAGTTCTCGCAGTTCGAAGAGCGGAATGTTATCGGCTGGAGACTAAATAATAGGTAAATTTTTGCCTTCATTTTCTCTTTGTTTTGTGCTTTAGCAAATCTGCTGGCGTGACACCCCGGTTGCATTAACTAATTTCTCTGACCACATTGCTCAGTTTGTGCAGTGTGGTGGTTTCGAGGAAAAATTGCGTTGCAGTATGTAACTGCACACTGAAGGCTAAAATGTCGTGAAGCTGCACCCGCACCTTTCCACCAAAAATCGCTTTTCGCCAGTTTAACTTAAATTGAATACCATTCATTTTAAACCATGGAAAATTTGCTATATGTGAATGCTCACGCTACCTGTTTTGTTTTCTAATTTCGCTTTGTGACAAATTCTTATTATCTTGTTTCAGATCAGAGTTACTATTTCGACGTAACCGCCGACTGACCCGACGTTTTTTCTCCGTCCCGCAGGCAGCAGGCCAGGCTCCCTGATCACATACCAAGCACTGCTCTCCGGCAGCTCACTCCTGAGCAAACAACGCGTCGGTTTTTTAAGGTAAGCTTTTTTTCGTGATATTCATTTTTTTGTAGTATTGTTTTGGTATTTGGTACTTGATGGCACAGTTTCATTTGTTTTACCTTGGAATTGGAGTTGTATCCAGCTGTCTTTGTCAGAGCATTTTGACTTTGAGCGGAAGTTGTATATTCAGTTAATTTTCTTGTTTTAGAGCTCTACTCGAAATAAGAGGATGTTGGCTGGCCACCGACACCGACTCGACGCTGGGGACTTTGTCAACGACCTGGATACTGTCGTCAACGTGGACAACCTGGACTGGAACCATGTCCTCGTGCCCCTCACTGCTCACTCCTTCCACTCAATGAAGGTGCATTTTTAATCTTTGTTTTCAATTATTTAATACTGTCGTTGTTTGTTGAACACAAACTCTTTCCTTCGCCTTTTACGGTTTTCATTATTTAGTAGCATTTTTTATGTTCAGGCTGATGTTTCCTGCGAAGTCCAACTCTTCGTCCGTGGTCCTGAATGTTGACCGCGTGCTTCTTCGCGTCGTATTCCCCAGCGGACTAGTTTTACCTTAGGTTCTTTATTATTAAAAAAAATAAAGGCTGTGTCAATCCCAAAAAGAAGGGATTGACAACTTTGGGCTTTCAGAGGGTTGATGATTTTAGTTGCGAGAGAAATAGAATATGAGAATATGAAGATACTTTGAGATTGAGTTTCGGACTTGAGAATCTGAATTTGGAAATTAATTTGAGAAAGAGAATTTGAACATGGAGACCTGAGATTCTTGATGAGTGCATTTCGAAATTAAATATGTAGTTATCAAATCATCGTTGCTCCCTCTGAAGGTTCATGCACATAAAAAAATATAAACAGCCCAGAGCAAAAAAATATATGTAGCTCTGTACAAAATGCCAGATTTCGAAAAGATCCTATCAAGGACAATATTTTTTGGTTGATTTGTGAGAAAAGATCCTAAGGGACACCGTTATTATGTTTTAGAGTTTAATTAGTTTGAACCTCGTTTGTACCTTTAAATTAGTTCATGTTTTATTAAGTTCTCTCTCTCTCTATTCTCTCTGTTTCTCTCCTCCCTGTCTTTCTTGTCTCACTCTCGCTCTCTCGCTCACCGGCCGGGATCCCGATCTGTTTCTGCGCCCCCGGACTTCTTCAAGCGTCGATTCTATAAGGTACTTTTTATTTCAGTTTTTGAATGTTGGGTTGGACTACAATGGAAACCACCAAAGTGGTGTTTTCTGAGTTTGCTGGAGTATTGTCTGTGTACAACTGTGACTTATTGATTATTCTTTTAGATTCAAATATTGGAATCTTCCTTCCTTGGAGCCTTCGCCCCTCCAACTGACCACATGGTCATCTGCCGACGTCTTGTGTCCGAGCGAATTATGTTTCGCCTCGAGGCCTCGACTATTCCCACCACGGATCACTATGGTATGCGTTTTAATTTAGCTTTTTTTTCAGCTTGCCTATGCGACCTATGGTTACTCGCGTCAGTGACTATTGTTTTGAACAACAGCTGTATTAACAATTAGCTAAGTATCCAGCACATTGCGATTTGGCCGGAAGATATAGTCCGTCCGTATTTCGTGGTTCCCGCATTTTTTTTTTTACTTAATTTTTCCTTCTTTAGGTTTCTTCGGAAGGTCAGCATCGCTTCGCTACTTCGGTGCACATCACCAGCCACCATGCCACCATGCATTGCTAGTTTGCTGGTTATCTGCCTGGACTGTTTGGCCCACTATAAGGTTCGTTTTGTGTCCATCGTGTCGGTTCCAAGCTTGCTATGGCCCATCGCGTACAACCTATGCTAATGCTGCTTTCTGTCTATCTTTATAAATAAGTTGGTGGCGCATGCGTGATTTAGGGCTAATAATTCCCGCGTTTTCTTAGCACGGGAATTAGTGTCTTATGGTGTTAAAATTTACTTTTTTTAGTGTCTACGCGGATTTCAACTGAACACCGGGGACTTTCAAACGACCCTCCCGCATTTCAACTGGCGCACGACGCACGAGGCACGAGGCCCATTGGGACGGCCTCGATCCCTACATCAAACTTGGTTCACTTTGTTGTAAAGGTACGTTACTTTCGTCAATCCGTATGGTCATCTTTGTAGGCCGAAACGTGATGCACCATCGTTATGTTTCACCCAAATTTATAATAAGCAACTTCATCCGTCTTGCGCTGTGCACATAGCCTTAGCTTCACGACTTGCACATGCTTAAATGTATATTATTCAGGTCATCAGTCGACCGCTCCCCGCTTTCTGGGAATAGAAGCCCAGTGTCGATGACGGCTTCAAGCTATGCCTCCAACCTCTCACCTCTCACCGCCTTCCCGTTCTGCAGTCAAAACGGATCAGATCACTCTTATGGTATGTTTTTTTTTTCAGTTTTTCTTTTTTTTCCAGCGGCAGTCCCCTAGTTGTTTCCTGAGGTCAAGAAGTGGGGAAAATTTTCGTACCCTTCCACCATAAAAATTGGACATTTTTATGTTCCTATAGAGGTCAAACCTTCCATCATTTTTGCGCTTTTCCACGAATTTTTCTGTAATTTGCTAGAATAAGGGCGTGGTTTAGACACCCTTCCACCAAATTTTACCCATTTTTTCCATGAATTTCTGGCGTACCCTTCCACCAATTCCGGACTACTTAAAACAATTTCCACCACTTCTTGACCTATGGTTGTTTCGCTCAAATGAGTTTGTTGTCACGTATCACACTTTGACTTTCATTGTTGTGCAGTGGCGATTGGTGCTACTTCTTGGTTATGATTTCATAAATTATTTATCTTTACTTTTAGATTTGGTGAATTCGACGTGCTGCCGTGCTGCTCTAGTTAGGAAGAAGTGGGCCCCCTGGGAGATCTTGAAGCCGACATATCCATCGAGCTCGTGCGTGTACGTCGCCTAGCACACAAACTTTGGATTCAAAGGTATGTTAATTTACTGTTACAGTTACCTAGTTACCTTGGCTTTTTTTATGTGAAGTTGAGCACGTAGCTTTGAATCATTTGAATGTGCACGTTGAAATCAAAACAAGGTGATGATTGATTATCTTTTAGGTGGTGCTTTCTCTCTTCCTCGCCGTCTACCTTCGAATCCAGGACGAGACCACACCCACGACGTTCTCGATATCTACTCGATGAATGCGGACGGGGGTGTTAACTCGGACCTTCGTTTGGTCGCATATGCCCACCACACACGCTGTGAATGCTAAGGTATGTTAGTTATAGTTACTGTATCTCATTTTTATTTTTTTATTTATTTCGTACGTTTCTTTGAGTGCGTGTAAGTGCAAGGTTCAATTCACTTTGAATGGGCATAAAGTTTCATTGAATATATAATCTTTCTTCAGGTGAAATCGCTCTTCTCCGCCTGCCATGTTACTTCACGAGAGTTCCCCGTTGGCCGCTTCTTGGTCAGGAGCCAACCCACCAAGCCCTCAGGTCTCCGCATGCTCAAGTCATCGAACTCCTCCTCAAAACTCCCCTTCGATTCTTCGATATGTGCATCGATTGGATCCCACTTATTTGAGGTTTGTTTGTTACCACATTTCTTTTTCGACGTGTTACTATCAACTATTTCTCTCTGGAGTGATGGTTCTTTTTCTACGTGTTACTATCTTACGATTTCAAGATTTCATAAATTATTTATCATTACTTTTAGTTTTGATCAAGTCAACGCGCTGCGTGCTGCTCGAGTTGCGAGCCTTCTGGGAGATCTTGAAGATCGAAAGCCGACATATCCATCGAGCTCGTGCGTGTACGCCTAGCCTGCCCATACACACTTTGGAGTCTAAGGTATGTTAATTTACTGTTGCTTTGGCTTTTTGTGTTGAGAAGTTGAGCTTATTTCTTGCAGTGTGCACAAGTGCACGCAGCTTTGAATCATTTGAATGTGCACGTTTAAATCAAAACAAGGTGATGATTGATTATCTTTTAGGTGGTGCTTTCTTCCTCGCCGTTTACCTTGGATCCAGGACGAGACCACCCACGACGTTGCCGATATCTACTCGATGAATGCGGACGGGGATGTTAACCCCCTGGGAGAGATGGATGCTGGCAGCCACCTTCGATTGGTCGCCAATTTCCACCACACGTGCTTTGAACGCCAAGGTATGTTAGTTATAGTTACTGTATCTTATTTTTATTTTTATTTCGTAAGTTTCTATGAGTGCGTCCAAGTGCAAGGCACAATACACATTGAATACGCATACATTTTAAAACCAAACTTATGATCTTTCTTTAGGTGAAATTGCTCTTCTCCGCCTGCCATGTCACTTCACCGGGAGTTCCCCGTTTCTTGGTCAGGAGCCAGCCCACCAAGTCCTCAGGTCTCCGCATGCTCAAGTCATCGAACTCCTCCTCAAAACTCCCGTTCAACATGTGCATGGATTGGACCCCTCTTGAGGTTTGTTTGTTACCACATTTCTGTTACTAAGTGTTACTATTCAATATCTCTGGAGTGATGGTGGATCGAGGTCACTCTTTCGGAATGTGACAAGCGGTGATATCTATTTTGGAGCAAACGATAACGTGATTTATTGATTTATTAATTGATTTGCTTTAGGTTTCCCATCGTCTCGTACAAATCAGACATGGATGCAGCAGTGCCCAGCCATGTTCTGCTTGGATCTTCGTATGCTTTATGAGTTCACCGCCCACCGGTTGTTCACCAGTACCGGACCAGTGCTATCGAAGTCGGCACCCATCGCCTATCACCATCCTATGGTTAGATACATTGTCAAACGAAAAAAAAAGAAAAAGAAAGTAAAGACACTACTCAGAAAGAAGAGTGATGTGGGCCTACAACATTTGTTGATTATTGATTATCACGTATTGATTATTTTGTGCCATATTTGAAAATGTTGGAGGTCCAATTGAAAGAGCAAAAAATGAAAGCTCTAGAGAAAGCGATGATATCTATACCTGAAACTGAAAAGATCCATTCGGACACATTGCTCGTTTGTTGTTCTGTTTATGAGATTAGGGAAGTATAGCCTTTTTTCCCTTGAGCTGACCTTTGTGGTCAGATACGTAGCGTAATGTATCTATTAGAAATCTTAGACTAAATGCATGTGTTCTTCGTTTTAATGGAACGCCTACTAGGATTCTTAGCTTTGTCAAACACACACCGTGATTAATGCTTAGTTTGCATCTATCAATTAGGCAGCGTTGAGTTTAGAATAGTTTTGGCAGTATTTTGTTGTTTTTGGTCCCCATTTGTATTTAAGCATACAGAGTGTGTGCATGTGACCGTTGAGTTGTGTGCCCAGTGCCTGAGTTAGAACTCCTATGATTAAAACTCAAGGTTTTGCGCGTTTGAATTCTCACTGCGCCTTTAGAGAGCAGACCTGACACGCACTGTATACCCTTTAAACCGATTGCAAGTTTGCTTCACACACGGGTGAAAACTTCCCGTTCAAGTTTTTATTATGGTCGGGATCTGCTATACCCTTATCTCTTTTGATGAACATCTTTGATTGCTCCTCGTGGAGTGTTTTCTTCTCGGTCGGTATGACTGGTCTCTTAGTGGTGTTCTTGGAGTTCTGAGTTTGCTGTGTGGTGGTGAAGCTCCCGTTGTTGGTGCCCCATTGCGCGTACGTTGTAATCTGGGTACAGATATCTGTGCTGGGATTGCATTTACGATACTATCGAGTACGCATAGCATATCGAAAGATTCCCCAAAGTTTATTCTTTGGCGGAACACTTAATTGAGCAAAGTCTGCTCTAAGACTTTGCTATCCGTTGCCCTTGGTGATTTCACACTAAAGCAGTGCATTGCACTGCTTTTCATTATAAGCTACACTCATTTATGTTATGTGTATGTCCGTCCTGTCCGTCCCTCAATGTTTGTACTGTCCCGTTTAGCGCGGCTTGCTCCCCCTGCGCGCGTCCCCGCGCTGTTTCCCTGCGCGCGTCCCCCACGCTGCTCCCCCTGCGCGCGTACCCGGCGCTGCTCCCCCTGCGCGCGTACCCGGCGATGTCCCCCTGCGCGCGTACCCGGCGCTGCTCCCCCTGCGCGCGTACCGCGTCCCCCCGAGCTCCCCTGCGCGCGTCCCGCGCTGCTCCCCCTGCGCGCCCCCCATTGCGCGCCCCCCATTGCGCGCCCCCCATTGCGCGCCCCCCCCCCCGCGCTCCCTGCCCCACGCTGCTCCCGCGCTCCTCCCCTGCCCCGGGCTGCTCCCCTGCGCTCCCTCCCCGTGCTGCTCCCCGGCTCCCCCTGCGCTCTCTCCCTCCCCCGCGCTCACCTCCCCCCGCACTGCCTGCGCTGCTCCCCGACGCTACTCCCCCGCGCTTTCCTGCGCTGCCTCCCCCGCGCTACTCCCGCGCTACTCCCCGCGCTTTCCCTGCGCTCTCCCCTCCCCGGCGCTCCTTGTGCTGCTCCCCCTGCGCTGCTCCCCTGCGCGCGTACCCGGCGCTGCTCCCCCTGCGCTCCCTCCCCCGCGTTGCCCCTCCCCGCGCTCACCTCCCCCGCGATGCCCCTCCTCGCGCTCACCTCCACCCGCTGCCCTTCCATGCGCTACTCCCTCCCCCGCGCTGCACCTCCCCGCGCCCAGCTCCCCCGCGCTGCCCCTCCATGCGCTACTCCCCTCCCCGCGCTTCTCCCGCCCCCCCGCGCTGCCCCTCCCCGCGCTCACCTCCCCCGCGCTTCCCCCTCCCTCGCGCTCCCCTCCCCCTCACCTCCCCCGCGCTGCCCCCTACCCGTCCCCCGCGCTCCCCGCGCGTCACCTCCCCGCGCTACCCCTCCCCCGCGCTCCTTTCCCTGCGCCACCTGCCTGCGTCCCCATGCGCTCCCCCCCTGCCATTTCACCCGCGCTCACCTCCCCCGCGCTGCTCCACCTGCGCCCCTCCCCTGCGTCCCCTGCGCTGCTCCCCTGCGTTCCCTCCTGCGCTCCCTCCCATGCGCTGCTCTCCATGAGTCCCCCTGCGCTCCCTCCCCTGCGCTGCTCCACATGCGTCCCCCTGCGCTCCCTCCCGCGCTCCCTGCGCTGCTCCCCATGCGTCATGCGTCCCCATGCGCTCCCTCCCCTGCGCTGCTCCCCTTGCCCCGCGCTTCCTGCGCTGCTCCCCATGCCTCCCCCTGCGCTCCCACCCCTGCACGGCGATTTCCCCAGCGCTACTGTACTCCCCCGCGCTGCTACCCCTGCGTTACCCAACCCGAAGGTTGCGAAATAGCCTGCCGGTCCTGATTGTCTACTCTCGTTTTGTGTTTTTGTATTTCTATTAATAAATGTACTCGTTTTGAAATAAAGATTATAAACTATCGTGTTTCTTTTATTTTCAGCACATGTACGCTTAAGAGTTTGCCAATGCTCTCCCAGGCATATTACCCTATAAAGCATGGTCAACAAGTTGAGCATCTTTCCCTTTTCGAGCAAATGGCACTCATTTTCGTAAGATTACAGAAAATCTGGTTTCATCTTGGTATGCTAATCTCTGTTTCTGTCAATGCCTTTTTGTGACCTTCGAGTGTTCTCTTATCGTGTTTCATGCATTTCAAGACTTATAATTGACGGCAAGGTCTTTCGCTGTTCCAATCATGTTTTATACCGTCTATGCTAATTATAAAGACTTATTGGTTTGATAATTATAAAGGCTGATGTCTGCTGAACTTGTTAGCCGTTACAAAGAAACAACATTTTGTGTTTGTTGTACATACATTCGCGAAGAAAACCAGTTATGTGCATATAGCGATCAAAAAGAGCAAAGTGATGCCGTGCCTTTTGTGAGATATAATTTCTGAAACGTATCTCTCCAAATCGAAGCTTATTGGTTGCGTTACACATTACAATTAAAAAAAACTAATATAAGGTATGGTGCATATATGCTGTCGTAAAACCTCACCATATTGACAAGGTTCACATCAACACCAAACAAACCCTAGATTTTACATTATTTGGTACTTAGATTAGAACGTGGTACTTTCAGTTGCCATACTTATAAAATAAACGTTTGCCTTTTACGCTTCAAGCGTGTGCATATGTATTCAAGGAGCTACAACACAGTGTTCAAAGATTGCTTATGACATGTTCCGCAGAGGGGCAGAGGTCCTGAAGCAGTCGTCGACGAGTTCCAGATATTGTCGTCCTTTAGGGGTCCTAAAACATTTAAACTTTTAGGGTTAGGGTCCCTAGGTTCTTGTCATCCTAGGGGTCCTAAAACATTTTAACTTTTAGGCTTAGGGTCCCTAGGTTCTTGTCATCCTAGGGTTCCTTTAGGGGTCCTAAAACATTTCAACTTTTAGGGTTAGGGTCCCTAGGTTCTTGTCATCCTAGGGTTTTATTCCTTCAATCGTTCAATCTAGCTATTCCCTAGCATTTAGCCTACTGTATATCCCGGTTACTGCTGTGATAAAAGTGATAAACTGATATGAAATGATGAAACAATGCGGATGTTGCTCTTCCTTTAGTTATTTGTGGAAGATTTATGAGCACTTTCATCCAATGAGAGGAATTAAAAGATGACGAGAGAGATAGAGAGGGATATAGAAACGGAATAAGGGGGAGAGAGGAGAAAAGGAGAAAGAGAAAGAAACAAAAAAGTGGAAGGGACAGAAAAGAGCTAGGGTAGGAGACAGAGTTGGCGGTAAAACTATGCACCCATGGATAATTCGAGATTTTGTTTTGATAGCAAACTACGCATATGTGGATATCATAGCGTCCACGTCTTATTACGGTCGCGTACATAGATCTACAAACTTCCTCCGCTCATAGATTACTTACCAAAGTGTTCGCTAACAGGTTTCCCTGCGCGCCTTACTGTATAATTTCACCCTTGCGGGCATAATAACATGTCACCGGGCTTTTCCCCTTGCCTGCGCGCTATTAATCTACTAGGCCCGCCCACTTCTATGCAAGCAACGCTGGTTATCACCGCCAATACACAAATAAATTATTCCCTAATTGTTGTCGAAGGCAACATATAAGCACAGTACCTGGTGCAAGCAACCTCTCTCTTCAGCTGTGATACTGTATATTTTGCAGTAGAGATAACTACAATGTACCGTATATTTATTCTGGCGGCAGTGGTAGTTGCGGTTGCGTCGGAAAGCGTACACTGGCGTAAGTTTCATGTTTTTCATTGTTACAAGGGCGCTCGGCGAGATCATGCTGCCATCTGTGTAGGGCGGATTTTGTGGCGGGTACGCGCCACATTTTTGCCGCATGAGCGCCAATTGGATTGGCACATCCGTTGTTCGCCCTTGACGCGCCTCGTTAACCTTAGGAGGCTCGAACTTGGGTAGCCAGTACTTGAGAACCCCGTATGTGCGCGTCGACTGCGATAAGTTTCGCGTTGTATCTTTGACTGGTTTCGTTTTGATATTCTGGCCGAATGAGGGTGCATTTTCTTCTACAGTAACTAATTTCCTACACATTCTTTGATGAAGGTAAATTTGGATGGTGCATTATAATTTTCAGAATGGCGTGAACTATCCTGTGAACCTTCTTCAAAGTCTGACGATAGGAAAGAGGACAAAGATGCCGCCCCTTGCACATTAACACTAAGAGAGGATGAATTTGATCCAAACGGACGCAAGTCTACAACTACCGGATGTTTTGATGTGAGTTTTCTATGTAATATGGTAAAGCCGGAAATGTGTTCGCGCTCATGTGGCGCACTCGTGGCGCACCATCGGCCCACGTACTCAACGTTTTTCCAAGGTAGTGAGCTTGGCAGGGTAAGAGGTGCGTCCGCCCACAATCTTCCTACAGATAAGGAAATTTTCATACATTGCAAATACTCTGTCACAAATAAGAATATTTGAAATGTTCGTACATTCCTATTTTAGGAAGTGATTAATGGCTCTACGCGCACGTACTGCAATATTGGATGCCCTAGGGCGGACACTGCTTATATGATTAAAAGGAATCCCCAAAATCACAAGTCATGCTTCTCGCACTACACATACCAGTAAGTTCTTCACTAGTGTTTCTAGATATCTTATTATTCTCCAAGCCTTAGGTATTGAGAGGGCTTTTATAGTATTTACCGTCTCTCTAATACTCATACGGTTTCTGGCTCATTAAACAAACTACTGGTGGTGCAGGAAACTATCTTAAAATATCGAGGACTACCTCAAACACTTTGCGAAATAACATACCTCAAATGCTATAAACTTACAATAAGTGTGACATTCATTTTCCCTTCACGTTACCTCTCGCTGTCCTATATCCATGAGCCTAAGCAGTTGTATAGTAAATGGAACTAGGGTAAATCTGTTGCTCTCTACTTTATCCGGTGTGACAGCTAAAATGCTGGTTTTCAGACAGGTTATATTAGAAGCAACAATGATAATCAGTAAGATACCGGTTTACCCGCTTTGTGTTTGTACCTTGAACGATTTTTCTTTCTTTCATTTCCAAAGGATTTATCATCTATAAATAATAATAAACTAAATGCAAATAGATCAATGCACCACGAAGAGGGGGAACATTCATTGGCTTAGTTACTGCCTAAACCACTAAAGAATCTGCGAAACATTCTCGGAATCGGTTTCGGGGGTGGGCGGCACATTCTTTCTGGGCCCAGCCAGTCGCGCGGCCCATCGACAACGTATTGATGAGTGAATTGTGAAAATCTATTTTTAGCACCGAGCGTCGTGGTAATGAATGGTTTGTGTGGAGAGACAAGAAGTGCCGAAACACTGAGGTGAGGTTTGTATTCAGTTTCATACAAAACTTTAAAAAAGAGCTCCCATCAAAGCTCCCAGCAATTCGTAGTAGGAGTTGTTCCAATGGGAGAATCCAATGAGAGAAAATTTGAATTATATATCAGAAAGTATTTAGGCAGCAAGTACAGATCTTTCATCATTACTTACCACATTTCGCTAACAATAAGATATTAAACGTACGAAACGTATTTTAGACATTCTAGAGTTGCCAAACAATCTTGTTTTGCTCTGACAAATATCTTCCAATAATAATGGCCACTAACTCGACGAATTGAATGTTTAATGAAAGCGGCTCATCTATTATCTCTTCAAAAACTTGCCCATGCGCGGCTTGCGCGCTCAGGCACAAATTGTGAGCCAGACAAGCGCCATGGCTTAGCCGGGCACCAAAGTTTGTGCTATGTCGTCGCCGCAAACGCTTTCCCATTATTCAATTGCAGGTCGAGTTTGACGTTCATAAGCCTAATTGACCTAATTACATAATTGCAGGTCGAGTTCACCGTTCGTTGTGAGTTCCTGTTCTCGCGTGCCGACTTCCCAACGGATGATGTTGTGCTTTCAAGACTGAACAAGCCCGTCAGCTCAAAGCTTCTCTAATTTACGAGGATAAGCTAATTAGCTACAAACTACAATTTGCATAGAACTACAACCTACAAACACTTACTGGTAACAACAAACCTTTTGCCGTCACCCTATTGAGAATTGAGCCTGAAGGTTCAGCAGTCAACTTTCATGTGTAGTAAAATTCTTTTACTTATAAACAATGTTGTAAATAAGTTGCACAAGTAAGGAATCACATTAAACTTACGATTTGTGTACTATTTATGTTAAACTTACGATTTATGTACTATTTATGTAACTTATTGTGCGATGGCTTCATTCTTATTGTTAATAAAAATGATTGAACAATATTGTTAAACAATATTAGTGAAGTTTAGGAAAAGACTTTCTGAAGCAAAATTATTCCAAGTGCTCAGTTTTGTCTTTGTCCACAAATTTTTGTTCAGAACTGAAGTTTTATTTGCGAGTCATTGCACGGATGGAGTCGAACCTTCGATGTTATGGTGAAAATAGAGCGCCCAGGCATTGCGCCACGCCCACTGTTTCTTTGGGTGGTCCACTATGACGCATGTTCAAAGAAAACATAAATTCCTTTCACAAGAATGTTGTGTTCATACATTTAGCTGCAGTTGATACCATTATATGTTGTATGTAGCGAATATCTTTGTTACTATACCTGAAAGTATAACAGCTTGGTGCGATACTGCTCTAAAGCGAAGTGCCCGCAGGTTTTTGAAACGCATCGGGGACAACCGAATTCTTACGTAATATGCTAATTTGCTCGAATTTAGCTCGATTTTTTTCTAATTTACGCTCAATTGCATAGGCCGCAAAGAATGATGTTGTACTCGATGTGTCTCAAAAGCAAAATGTTACTTTCGTGAACTTAATACATAACAAGACGTTATAGAAAAGTCATGAGAAGATCTTTTAAGATTATATAATAGAGTGCTTGTATATGAGACTAGGGTAAGAAAATACATTGATAAGGATTAGAACAGGGTAATTTTTAGAAATTAGGCAGAATTGTGCGATGTAAGTATTTGAAATGTATTGTCAATAACACACACACATAAGAACATATTGATGTGGCTCGACTATTTCTCAAAACGAAATTAGTTCCTAACTTTGTAGTATCTATATATTGCGCCTGTGCGATAGCAGCCGAGCAATTGTCGCGCGCCAGTCGCGCAGTTGCAAAGGTGTACGGTAGTTTATGTGCTTTTTTGCACACTTTATATCGATATTGCAAAAAACTGTAGCATTTTTTTATATTTTAATTAGCATGTGTAATGCGTGTCGGCTAATTAGTATGTGGCTCAAGACACATTTTGAATTTTTTGGCTTGCCGCCTTTGCAAAGGGCGTAGATTCCGCAAAATCGCACTTTTCACCCCAATCGTGCATGCACGTGTTAGAGTATTTATGTTAAGTTTTCGCGCACTTTCGCATGCGAAAGTATCATCCATGTTATTGCAGTTTCTATAGTGGGAAACTACTCGAATTTTACATACAGTAAGAAATGTACATACACCTGCGGCGTGTTTTGCATACACCTAATGTAAAACTGCGCGAAAATGGAAAAGTCAACTTGGATGGTACTTTCGCGGCGAATTCGCGCGAAAGTGTAACATAAATACTCTATGTGCCGTGAAATGCAGAGACAAAAAATCCGCTATTATATTTTCCTCGTGATATATTTTTTATTTATATTTTATGTTATTCTCTTCTACAATAATGTTTATGCTTATATACACAACCAGTCTCAGTTGTTTCGTTTGCTCGGGCGCGTCTCACATAAACCGACCTTTCCTTTAAATAATTTCAACTTGTTTCAGTTTTTGTCCGAATCACACGCCGACCGATTCGCCTTTGGATTGTTGATGTATTATTATGGCCTGGGTGCCCGATAGCGACACTGGGAGAGAATCGCAAACGTGCATTCAGGTGAGCTTATTGACGAACAACGATTTATTTTCTTGTCGCTTTTTACTTTTAATGTTAGTGCCACTGTCCCGTTGGGGGGTGGGGTGATTTGGGTTGGGTTTTAACCTGAAAGGTTAAAAGGTTTTTACAGTGGCACTCGCTCACGCGTGAAGTCTTGCTGTTCTTGTGATATAGTGGCCTTCGCTTCGCAGCAGTACGGCAAATTTCTTATTATCATTATGTGGTCATTTACACTCCCAGAAAAGTAGTGGTACTCAATGTATGAATAAAGTAGTGCCCTGAAAAAAACTGAAATCATTATTCAGTTTATTTATCTTGCTTTCAGGATTCTGATTCATCGTCACCAATGCTTTCTATGAGCCAGTTCGTCAAGTGGACCGGTATAACGGTGTTCGAGTTATGGCTCCACATGCTCGGATTGTTTATTTTCACCATTTTATTGGTAGGTTTCGATTTTTTTAGCATTGTACTTTAGCCTTCCAGCTCTCCTAAGAAGTGTAGCCATTTATTTCTAGTGGCCAGGGCATAACGGGAAAAACTCAAAACCACCATCCAAATATATGTAGTGTTTCCCAAAGTTGTATCTATTTATGAAACGTTTCTAATTTTCGCCACGCCATACATAATATTCTAATCCCGACGGTGGGTTAGTCTTTGAAAACTACAACAAGATCTTTTCCAACTTTTGGAATAAAACTTTAACTAATAAACTGACCCTTGAAAGTCATTCACTATTAGTGGCTCTCTCTAAATGTTTTGTACTTGAAGGTAGTATTTAGCATTGCCTTTGCGCTACGAACCTATATATTCTCATCGAATTCCAAGCCAATTTCAGACTCTGAAGCATTACAACTACATTGGAGCATCGTACTGGGTTCTATTTTCACCATTATTCGCAGGTAAAGCATTGTATTTATTTTACATTTAGTTAACTATGTGTAATGTACGCATAGTTGGTTAGTTTTAGTATGTTTTACATTACTGTTAATACCGTTAAAGCGGAATACCAGCCGGTTGTTGGAACGCATCTCAAATATCAGCATTATGCAGTTATGCGGGTCTGTTTTTTTATTAAAATTTATGCTCATTTGCATATGAAGCATAGGAAAGTAGGGAGTACTCGATATGTTTCAAAAACCGGCGGGTATTTCGCTTTAATAACATCTGAACGTGGATTCATTATTTGATTTTGCATCAGCATGCCGATTTGGACACTTTAATTAAATTCGGCGTCAAGATATTCATTTTTGTCAAAAACGTGTGCAAGTGAAGTGGGAACACATGTTTCACTTAGTATTCTTATATGTGGACTACCCAAGATAAAACAATGTATTGGTCTCTACTTTGTCAACGCATAGCTTCAACCATAAGTCTAATACACTCATTTTCAGCTTCCGCGTTTGACGCCTACTTTCTTTTCATCGTTTTCGTACGAACTGTGCTCGCCTACCGCGAGAACAAGGTCGCGCCTATTCGGTGAGTATTCGTTATGTGGACCTTTTTTCTTTACTTTCTTTTGAATACTCAATTAAGGGGGTGTTCAGTGTCCCTTCGCAACTCAACACATTACCTTTGCTCTGTAGTTGAAACATGCAACTTTCACTATTTTTAAAATTTATAGAATCACACTTCAGATTTCTTTACACTTCTACGGTTTAGATATCCAGGGCTCAGTGCTCTCTCTTTCGACTAACAATTCTGTTCCTCTGCATATTTGTTCCTTTGTTTGTATTCGTATCATTGTACTTTTCAGTTGGACCCTCAAAACGATCGGACGCAATTCGTTCAGCTGGATTCGATTGATGATGATCGCCATATTTGAAGTGTTTTTATGTCATAAAATTGACGGCGAATTGAATCCGAAACAAGTGAGAATACGTTTTTGTGGTTCATTTTTTTTCCCTTTTTGGACTCTAAACGAAAGATTTGTCGTTGAGTGCCAAAGGTTTGCCATGTTTAAGACGAAAGGTTTGTCATTGAGGTTTTGGACTTTAGACTATACGAACGGTTGATCATAGTGTCAAAGGTTTGTCATGCTTGTCATGTTTAAGACGAAAGGTTTGTCATAGAGTTTTTCGACTCGAGACGAAAAGTTTGTCACAGATAGAGTTGGACCTCTAGGTGTGTTTATAACGGCACCAGTTTTACACAATTGAAAGGGAAACTTGACTTTCTTGAAATCGAACAATGTATGATTCTAATATTTTCAGGTGTCAGTCAAGTCCGCTTATGGTATCGTCTTCATGCCGGTATGGGTACTTATGGCCGGACTATTATTCCAAGCATGCCGTCTGTTTTAACATGCCTCAGACATGTCTTAACTTGATAACTAATGCATGATAATAGCCTTAGCCCCGCGTACACTTACTTTTGCTTTTAAAATTGCTGTATATTAGACCAAAAAATGTGTAGATGTGGTAACGGAATCGAAAGAAAACTGCCTAAACATAAGACCTTGTGGTACAAAAAACAGGGCATTTTTTATGTAACTTATAACACATCTTGCTCTAGTTCTTTTGCTCTACTTCGATCTCATTTTGTAACATTTTGCTCTAACACATTGTATATCACATTGCGGGTGATAAAAATAAACATTCAGAAAATAAAAATCTTTATTAAACTTTGTACATAACGTGCTAGTTTTATTGCTAAATACAGTTAGTACATATTCATACCAGAGAAACGTTACCTATTCACTTACCCGTGAAAAAAACCAGCATAAACTTGCAAAGTTAGTCATGAACATTAGACAACACCTATTGATAAAATGAATACATATATTAAATCAATTGAATATATTGAACGGATCCTTATCTACTAACACTTATTTATGAATACATAAAATTCAGTTAACAAAACAATCTATGAGCACACCCCCGGAAATCTATTTCTCTAAAAGGGTTTCAAGATAAATGAGACAAAAAGAAAGTTTAATCAAAAAGAAAAAGGAAGTTTTCGGACGGAGAACCGAAATTAATGTTAATCAAAACCGCATGTTATCGTACGACTAATGATAGCTCTTGAATTTACATCGAATTGCAATTTTCACCCATACTTCATACGGTAGGTCGGTAGGTTATTATTTTCGGGAATCAATCCTGAACGACCTTTTAGTCGATTTCTGCATTATCAAAGCATATACTTTTAAAAAGAAAACTAAAAGCCACCAACAAGCTATGATAATTATGTCGGCTTGACACACACACTTTTCCCTAGTGATCCGTGCATGAATCGTCCACAGTTCTTCCGGTTCTTGCTTGTCGACCAAGAAGTGTTTGATCTGAACATATACATCATTTTGCTTAGCATCACGATTTGTTTACGGTATTATGAGGAGCTATGCGGTATACTTAATACTACCTATGATTTATACCATTACGGTATAAGGTTACAACTGCTGTTCGATTACTAAAATTAAGGGGTTGCATCTATACGTGTGATTTCGGGGTCGTATGGGTTCCCAGATTAGTATAATTTAGCAACTGTGGTACGTATTTTACACTACAACATGCAACTAAACAACTAGTGCATGTGTAGCGTAGGAAAATCAACTAAAAGCATTATGTGGGGAAAAACAGCGTGACCTTCCATCATACGCTCTTACTGTAAATACACAAGTGTACCAACCCGCGGGGCGGCTCTCCCCGATAGATCGTGAGTACAAATTCAATGCGCAAGTTTCAACAACAAAGTGTGCAAATCACAATCACTGACCCAAACTCTCGGCCTCCTCCTTTCCCACCCATCTCTCTGCGCGTTGTTTCATCAGTTTGAATTCGCGATCGGTAGGCGCCTTCCGCATTGGCACAGACTTATCAAACCTAAAGATTAATACCTTTAAAAACAAGCCACCAACGAAAGGAATAAAACATATAGTAGAAAGTAAACAATCATTCTTTTATCGCCTTACCAAACCTCCATACCTCATTGCAAGATGATAAGAACATTTATGCATTCCCCAACCAAATATACATACAAGGTGAAACATGCGCCTTTCTACTCAGTTTCATATTATTTAGTGACACGAGCAACAGACACTGTTAGCTTGCGATATCGCTTCTGGATTCTCTTGATCTCTTTGGAATTACTTATGTACTATTTACTTGATCGTATCGATATCGAACATAAACAAATAAACGTAAGATTATATATAACATTCTACCCACCTCTGCAATGCCCAGTTCACCAGATCCTCTTTCTCGCTTGCACATAATACATCACGCGCTTCTTCAATATTACCCAGTTTCATTTCGGCCACCTTGTCTAAAAGATAAATTAGAAACAAAATAACAAACAAACAAAACGAAACAATGATCTCCTAATATAACCGTATATCTATTTACTATCCACAGAAGTACAACACGAGACATGGCACGTGCACGATAGCCGGTATTCTCGCGTCACTGCTAGGTCTCCCAATTGGGAATGATCTACCAGTGGGAGAAAAAGGCCCAATTAAATACTCACAGTAGTGCACTTAGGCTAAGGAATACCAAGATACATATTTAGAGTAATATGACCCGAAGAGCCACGCACAATCGTTATTCTATAATGAATGAAACCCCTCACCTACAACCAGATCCACAAATTCCTCGATCGATTTTCCATCACGTTGAGCCACAGAAAGCATTTCGCCCTGAAAAGCCCATCTTCAATTTCAACTCGGTTTATTTTGCTGATTTTGCTCTTACTTTTCACGATTCCACTACTTAGAAATCCAATCCAATATACACCACTAATTTAGGACAAAAGGAGTATAACGTATAACTGTGCAAAACATGAAAAGAAAACTGCTAATATAGGTACGCTTTACAAATACCAAATACCACCCCGGCTTATTCATTAAAGCGAAATGCTAGCCCCTTTGGAAAATTTGCATATGATAAGCAAATCCTATGTATCCTATGCTAATTTTGTACGATTGCCGTGGACGATCGTACAAAATTAGCGTAGGATACATAGGATTTTCTTATCATATGCAAATTTTCCAAAGGGGCTAGCATTTCGCTTTAATATAAACACAAGTTCAGCAAAAAAGTCACTACACAACAGAACGCCATATAATAAGGATGCTTACCCTCTTGGTCTGGACATAATCGCCTGGTACAAACTACAAACCGAAAATCAATAAATCAATAATCAATAAAACCCAAAAAACGCACCTTCACTTCGTCTAAACACTCCAGTCTGTTCCGCTCCTCCTCTCGCATTTCATCTTGTTTTTCTTCCAGTTCTTCCTCACTCTCTTCACACGTATCGCATTCTTTGTACGCCTGAAATAAGATACAGTAATCATAGGCGGAACATGTCGTAGGCTTTCTTTCTGGTCCTAGACTGAACACTTCGAATAATTAATTTGTAATCTGGGAGTCGTTTTATACTAGGCCCGTAATCCAGAACCAGTTGAACATGTGTGATAATCTCATTATATAAAAGAGTAACTGTAGCGTATGCTAGTACTCACGTTACGGAAGCATAATTCGAATAAATTGTTCCGTTCGCGCATAAAAGAGTGCCGCAGCTCAAATTAGAATATTCTCATGTAAAAGAACGATGTCTTCATTCGTAATGATTTTCATCTACGTTACAGATGATGAAGCCTCAGGCGGCAAAGCCGTTGGTGTTCAATAAACCATAACCATCTTAGAATTAGAGAACCTTTGAAGAACGTCTCCTTAATTTCTGTTTATCGCTTTAAACAACATCAGGCAATCTTTTCTTCAAAATACGAACCATACACAGTGTCACAGTGTGTTACCTTACCGAGTTGAGCATGTTAACCAGTGCAAACACTATAAACGGTAGCAAACACGGGTACAAACAAATGGTACCTCTGATAAGAACTCTGCTTTCGTAATCGCGGCCAGTCGAAACGGCAATCTCGTCTCCCATGTGATTCTTTCAATAGCGTCACGATCGCCTGAAGCATATATTCATAACATTCGTTTAGCCCAAAAAAAATAAACAGCAAAGAAAGCGGTTCTGTTCTCCTAAACAATAAATACAACGAAATCGTCAATAACGACCGTGCTTGCTTTTTCACCATAAGAGGCAAACCCACCATGTTTCAGAAAAACGCAATAAACAATTTGTTTTTGTGTCTGTGATGCACTAATGTTTCTGTGAAGCACTAAACGCTGAGTTCTAAATAACAGAAAACAAAATGCTCATGATCAGTGACTAAATATATCCCTTACCCTTTCCCATAAAATAAGACAAATGAAAGTAAATCTTCACCTTCATCAAGGGCCACCTTCAGTCGTTGGAGCGTGAGAGCGTCGAGCTATAATACAAATTACTTATACGGTATACAAATAAGCTACAAACTACAAGATCCCTTTAAATGTCAAACTTACTACAAACATTAGATTGCTAGAGCTATTAATAACACTCGAGCAGATAAGCCCAACGACCGGTGGAAAGAAAAAGAAGTCAACAATCAAAGTTATCAAATAACAATAGGAATAGGATAACCTTTTCGGAACAACATGCAAAATCATTTAAAGTTTAATTCAAATAACATTGTAAAGATACGTGGTTTCATGGAATGCGTAATGTATGTATATCAAGTATTATATGCGAATCGTGCGCCATTCTGTGTCTTCGCTTAAGAAACCACGTGCTATTCCCCTTTAAAGTAATAAACCAACCGGCTTGCGTTGAACTGTTTCTTTTGTTGAGCCACTTTCCTCGTTCTCTCCATTAGAAGTATCCTGTTCTTTTGCAGCCGGGTTGAATGGCCATCGCTTACGAATCATCTGCTGGTTCTCCTAAAGCAATCAATAAATAATTCAATTATTTCGCGAAGGGTCAAGGAGTTGTGTCGAGCCGTACAAGCAATGCGTCTCGCCGGTTTGACTTCTACCCCGGGTAGGCCAAATCCAAAACTTCTCGTTTAGTACATTGTTAGTAATACGACTTCCGCCCCGGAGGAAAACCTCAATCACTATTCCTAGCACGGGTAACTAACTAAAAAGGTAGCATATGCTCGACCCCAAATTCAAAGTAACGGTACCGGGCTCTTTTGCCGAAAATGAACCTAGCATTACCTTACCGTACCTACTACAACAATCAATACCGTTAGCACTAGCACTCACTAGCACTACAAGTTACCGAATATCGAATATTAATCAATTACTAAACCTACTAAACCACAATCCACCATACCACAGGTAAGTTGGTGTGTTGGTGAGCTGAATCAAGTACAAAATCCAAAACCAACACCCACCCTCAGTTCAATTCCATCCATAATCATTCGAATAGCTAGTACGGCAATGTTTTTCGAATCGTCCAAACCCGAGTGAGCCTGGCCAGTAAAATCGATTCCGTAGTGCTTCAACATTCGCGCCAGGCTGCTCTCCTAAAAAAAAAGAACTTTAAATAGTACTGTACCTACTTTGGGAAATTTACATATGGTACGCATATTCCATGTATCCCATGTAAATTTGGTGCCGGAAGTTTGCCGGACGGGCACCAAATTCAAAATTTTTCCAAAAAAGGTAAAATACAACTTTAAATGGTTACTACAAAACCTCCAACTTCCAATATAATTGCGGATTGCGCTATTGCGCACACCTACAACACAGTTTATGTTTCGTTTCGTCAAGCCCATTTGGTATCTTACTTACATTTTCCACTCAAAAATTCATCAACTTATATTTAATCTTGCATCTTGCACATAAATATTCACAGTATAAAGAGCCACTTCACAAATATGCTCAATCAGAAAACAGGCTTTCATAGTTTAATTACTAAAAGGCACGGTTACGAAAGTTAAATACCGGTACCGGTCGGTTTTTGAAACACATCGAATACACCAGAATTTGTATGCAGCCTATGCAAATGAAGATAAATTAGAATAAAAAAATAGAGCTAAATCCGAGTAACTTAGCATAATTGCGTAAGAATTTAGTTGTCCACGATGGGTTTCAAAAACCGGCCGGTATTTCGCTTTAAAGGATAAATACCTTTTGTCCTGTGCGCTCCAATTTTCCGTGTTTCAGTTCGAATGCGCGTTTAATGTTGATAAAACTGCGGAATGGATGTGGAACATTGATGCCCGACTAAAAAAAAGTAAATATGTGTTTGTAATAAATACATAGAATATTGATCACGAAAATCACTACCTACATCTTCACATTATCTATACTTAATATCATGTAAAACATCAGAATGTAGTTGGTGCTGTAAAACAGTTAAAACCATGCTTAACACAACTATAACTTCAATAAAACATCAAATGGCAAGAAACTCACAAATAGACATTGCAATTGGAGAAATTTGTGAAAATCGCATGGCCTAAAACACAAATGTTTCAGAGTGTAACTAAAAGAACAAATACAAAGTTGATATACTTTTAGGTTTGAACTACAATTCACGCTAACTGCAAGTGGACAAAAAATAACAATTCGGACCCCCACATACAGTGACAATACAGAATTTGATTCATGCGGCGCGTATTGGACGGCGTGACAATTGAGAAGAAAATGCGTCATGTTCGCGTTCACCTAGTGCTAACAAAATTAGAAGTTACAATCCGACTCGCCATCTTTGCCAGTTATTTCCATGCAATTTAAAGGTTAACAAGCACATTTAACCCCAACGACTCAATAATCTCTGTCTCAATTACGCTTTAAAATATAACCCACCCATCGGTAACAAATGCGTATCTGGTGTTATCTTTTCGACCGAGCTCATGCTTTTCCATCCACGCATAGAACATCTCAAGTGCTTTCTAAACAAAATATTCAATTTCAAAGCAATATGGCACTTGGTTCCACATTATACAGTTCAATATTATGTGCCGCGTCCCAAACTAAGCGTTTTCGTTGGAAATTCAATGCAAATATATTTCATGAAACTAATAAAGTAAGAATAAAGAAAAACGTTGACTTACAGAAAACACTGGTGCTTCATCCACCTGGTGCTGTTGGATACCTAAAATATTATATTTAATTTAATACTTCATCCCAAACCAAAATAACCATGAAGTAAGCATGAATCACGATGATGATGATGATGATGATGATGATGATGATGATGATGATGATGATACTCTCTGGAGACGGAGATAAACCATTACAGTTGTGTACAAGATACATTTTCTGTGAGCGTGGGAATAAATACCATGACCCGAAAATCTTAAATCGTACTATCACGCAGAATTTCGTTCCGATATGCTAAAAGAATGTTAGTTTAATAAAGGGAATGAACTGAGTGCCTTGTACCTGTCAGTTCACTACAGAATGGATCTAGTTTCTTGCGAAAGCCAGGCTGCACATACGTCCTGAACGTATCCACCTAAAAGTATAATTTTAAGTCGCCCGACAAGCTTATATAACATGCAAACTACAATATTCAAGTAATAGTTGAAAAGAAACACCTCGACATTTACCGAAACCCAGAAACATTTCGCATAACGCACAAAGACGTTTCCAGCAGTATGTTTTTTTTCAGTTCAATAAAAAGACAAAATACCTCAACAAAATAAATGAAACCCGATGTACCTATCTAATTCTAGTTTAAACCGGGATTAACTACTAAAAGAAAGGTTTCCACCGCAACGGTAATGTGTACCCAGACACACCTAGGAACATAATTCGCCACTGTGACTAATAACTGTTCAATAAACAAATAAAATCACCAAACTCACCAATTCCATTCTGTGCAGATTGACCAAAACTGCCGGAAATTCAATAATTTCATGTGGATATTGAAAGAGAAACTCTTCGCACGTGCATTCAAAGTCGATCACCTGGAACCAAAAAATAGGAAATAGGAAAGAAGAAGAATGGACGAGTTAGAGTTAGGTATTGTGAACAATATCCCAGTGTCTAGGCGCGTCAACCAACTATGCATATGCCGTTGAGCACAGTTCATAGTAATTGTATGCTAATTTTCGTATTCAATATAACCAATGTAACCAATGGTTCACTTACATATAACATTTGCATGTTCAAAAATTTCTGCACCATGAAAATTAGCATATAATTACTACGGCAAATTGAGCTGCACTCAAGAGTGTGCATATCACAATGATGACGACTATTAAAAAATGGGCGCATTCTTCTACTTGAATTCATCCTCTCCTCCCTCCCTCTTATTTAACCTACTTCTACTTACCACCAAGTAGTCGTAATACTGAAGAGTCTTATATCGTCCGCGTCGAAAGTCTTGTCTCTGTTTGATTGCGGCAAATTCCTTGCGGAAGATATTCTTCAAACGTTCACGAAGTTGCGCCTTTGAACCACTGAAAACATATACACAGATGAGGAAACTTATTATAGGCTCGTACTTCAGGAGACTGACAGAAACCGATCAATTATCTATAGTTAGACTAATCCAAGCACGCCACTTACGTCTATTCATAAGCTTGATTCTACGGAATACAGTATTTTCGATAATTTATCGAAAATACTGTAACCTGTGGAGATAATTTACAGCCAAATTCAGCACTTCAATGGCCAAATTCAACACTTCAATAGCTAAACAAAATCATCGGACTCACAAAGGTTGAAACAAGCAGAAGCAAATCAAAAAACCTAACCTAGTCGACAGGCACAGTGACTTTGCTAGCTGTCGCAACTTCTCCAAGTTATACTTTGGCAAGTTTGCCCTGATTTCCATGACCTGAAATACATAATAAGTACGGTCTTGGTTTTCTTGTCAGTTCGCTCAAGAAAAACAACATTAGAGCAAGTTCGCTCAAGAAAAACAACATTAGAGCAAGTTCGCTCAAGAAAAACAACATTACAGCAAGTGATGATTTCAAACAAACCACAAAGGAAGAAAAACAAAATAATAAACGGAAACTTACAAAATTCTCGCTGAGCCCCGTGGTCGCTCTGTCGTACATAATCTTGTCGAGCTGTTGCTCGTAGGGCAATTCATTAGTGGCTTCGGCTGCTGTAAATAAAAATAAAATCAAACGAATATTAGATCATAAGCATATTTGTCATTCAAGTCGATTCCGAGAGCCTTATCAAAATGACACCATAGGAGTGGTAAATCTGGTAAACTGTACGTTAGTAAAACTGTAAAACATTTACGACAACAGAAAAGATTCAATAGCCTAAGCCAGTCGCCGCCTGAATACATGAGAAAGATCGGAGGTGGTACGAGAAAATTATCAGAAACGTATCACAAACAGAGCATTTCGCGGACCACTTGCGGACGCGGACCTACCGCGACATGTATGCCCTGACCTGAGACTCACCATTATCTCCGCCCGCGGACTCTGCGTTACCGCCTTCACGTTCCTTTCGTTTCTCCGCGCTGACCGTGGCCAACTTAGCGGCATATTCGCCCATCCACTTGAAGATTTCTTCTGAAAAGGTAAATGTTTCACATATAAAGGAAATAGAAAGCAGTCAAATAAAAATTGTTTGGCAACTGTCACGGTCAGATTGTTACTTCACGAGTGTGCAATTTGAAGCGACGCAGATGTTACCTATTGCATATTGTGTGTGCAGGAACAAGATTCCTGGTAACACCTAAGGTATACATATTACATAACAAAGGTATGTAATACCTTAGCGGTGGGTGACACATACCTTAGAGCCTCTAAAGTCCCTAAGGTACTCCGACCAATGCATATAATTATAACTAGTGGATACCGAAAATCAGCCAACCTTCCGTAGCCGCTAGCATGGTAGTCATATTGAGCGGGCGTCCCTGTGAATCCTTCACAACATCTTTGTGACTCGAACCGGCCACCATTTTTTACCTGGAATGTTTTATTCGATTAATAATTTAAAAAATGGAAAACAAAAATAAGAAAAACACAACAAACACGAGAATCGCAAGTGATAACAATGGTACTGGAGCGTCGTATAAAAAATGGATAAAATTATCGGAGGAAAAGCCGTTTCTAAGTAACTATTGCTGAAAATGAGAATTCAAAATTACTAGTTGAGAAACAATAAACATCACAACGGGATGAAATGGTAAGGAAACACGATTTCAGGATAAACTAATTCTGCAAAGAAGGACAACGATGACTAATATAATAAAGCTCTCATACACAAAAAAAGCGAAGAAATTAATAGACGTGAACCATTCCGTACAAAAATACCCAAAAGAGAATATAGGTGAAAAGGCCGCTAACGAGAGAATGTGTCACAGATGAACTACGCTCAATAAAAAAGTGATTCCACTGGAAACCGCTCTTCATTTCCCAAAACACAGCCTGAAAATGTGAGACTTCAGATTTCAGAAAAAAAAAACTGGCACGTTGTGTAGAACATTGATAACTGATAATATCAGTGTCAGAAGACTTATGAAACGAAAAATAATCTTCTCTCGGGATAACTGGTTACCTGGTTCGGAATGCTGGCAATATCACTACTAACAAAAAGTGGTTCTAATCCTAAAGTCAAATTCAAATCACTGTACCTGAATCAGAACAGTGATAAAATAAAAGACGAAACCGGGAATCGATGTGAGCCCGATAATTCCAGACACCATGCCGGCTGCCGCAGCCTAGATGATGAATATAATCTATTGCATAGGAATAAAAAATGAACATTCGCAATGATCTGCCCTTTCGTATAAAATCCAGACCGCACTACGCACCTAGCCATATAACCACACATAAAGAGGTAAACGCTTGGGGGGCGCATATAGCATCTTCAACCTTTCAAGTTCAAGGTTATACAACATTAAATTTGTAAATAAGCAAGTTCTGACACACAAAAGATAGTACCTGGCAGGTCCTCGAGTACTCGAGAACAGCCAGGTTGTTTCGCATAGCTGGCTCGCTGTAAATTGGCTGCTGAGGGTCCTTGGTTTTTGATTTCTCAGAAGCTTTTCGAGGCGCCATTTTCTGAAAAAGAGTATGGATGAGCACTCTGTTAACTGAATCTCTGATGGCTATTCCGATATTAGAGCCGGGTAGTGTATAACAAGGGAGCAACATGTAAAACAAGTAAATAAAAAGTAAAGTAGTAGCAACAATAACAGTGAAAAACAAAACGAAAAATGCACGATTTCCGCATTTTTGCATCGGTCGCGGCAGCGAAAAGAACATGCGTCAGGGATAGCGTCAGGTGAACAGCGCATGTCAGGCACCGAGTGAATTAGCAAACTTTTTGTAATGATCGCGTAAGAGAGTGCAGAGAAAAAGAGAGAAGTTGTTCAAGCCTACAGCCTAGTACAAATTACGAAAATGTGGGCGTGCCCACTTTTCACTGAATTATTCTTGAAATTTTTACCCAAGAATGAAATCCTTATATAAGAGATGTATGTTGAGCAGAGAAAACTGTGGGTAACAATTCTATTCGAACTTATTAGAAACAATTCATGAACCGACAAAAATGCGCACATTCCAGATGAAGAGACGCCACGGGCTACCCAATTGCAGAATTAAGCGAATGATTTATTGTTGTTCAGCTACTCAGAGACTCCAAAGACTCCAAGGTGTATTTTCGTGCGTTCCTATCGCTTCCGGGGAGACTGAATCCATTACACAGCTGAATTTAGTGTTTATGAAATAAGTTAAAGTAGGAAGAGATAATTCATAATTCAGAGGTTTATATTAGTGCGATATCGCTCCAGGGGAAAAATAAGCCCTTTCCCCGGCCGTAGCGAGCATCTATTCAAGACAAAATAGCTAATATAGTTTACCCATCTAGATCATTTAAAACTGAGAAGTGTACTTTAGGTTGTATCTCTTCTGGGGCTCGGGTACCACGAGCATTCATCATATCAAGGGCAGCCATGTATCCCCCCTCCTCACTAGACGTTATTGAATTGGATTTTTTTTGTATGATATTGCAACTTACTGTTAGTAGAAGATGCTGGACCAGGCGCCGCTTCTCACTATACAATCTGTTGTAACATGTAACAGTTCACTTTCTCGTGGTTCTGACCGAGGAGGCGCTTCCTCGGGGACTCGAAAAGTGCGGCAGAGAAGGCGTAGGGTAGAATCTTGCACAAAAGAATAACATCTTTACTTACCGTTAGTGATGATCGTATGCCCTCTCAATACCGTAGGCGAACCGGCTCGATGCTAGTTGATGGAAAGATTAACACATTTACCTTTACCTAGTATAGTGTATATTTGCTTACTTAAAAGGTAAAAAACTGGTTCGGATTTAAAGTAGATTGTTTGTAATGTGAAACTTCTACTGCTGCTGTTTCCTTTGATTTAGGCAAGGTTGATATAACTCGTCTACCTAATTGTACGAAGATTATCTTCGAAATTGCGATTTTTCTGCCGGCAATCAAAGTTTGGTTGCTCAAGTGCTACGTTCGGTTCCTCTGTTCAGTTTTTTTTTTTACTTTACTGTAATCTTAGGGAGGAAAACGACAGAACACGTCTATATTATAGGCTATAGCTAGTGTAGAAATTACGTAAGTGCGCGGTTGCACGCATGTAGTGAACGCGCAGGCTAGGGATCTGCCTCCAGGCGCGAGCGGCAGTACCACCTCAATTCAACAGTGTATGTATATTGTGTCTAACATGTTTGGTTGTTTCTTCTGTTCACATATTTTGTTATTATTTGTGTTCCTATAATCATCTTTTTGTCCAAGAGATATATCACATGTCCTGGGGTGTGTCGTGGACAGCTGCGTTTCCATAAAGATTTCAAAAAAAGAAACAGAATTTGCATTTTACATATGGAAATGCAGTTGGCCAGTATAACCTTTAGAAACCATGTACCATACAATTATCATCTTCAGACGATGTCCGAGTCAGGAGATAGTTCGGAATTTGTGCCACCAGGAAGTGAGGCTTCTGAGCGTGGACAACTAACTGGAGAGGTGATTATTTTCAATCTTCACGCTAGTTTATGTTTTTACCGCTATGTTCCTAATAGCGGTATAGCGCGGTATAATTTCTCAGTAGGTTATATGTTTGCCTAGGTGGCCGAACAGTTTATAAAGGACATAACACTTTCACTGAGCTTTTGGAGATCAGGAGATGTTGGCGACTCCTTTTTATGAGAAAAAAAAAACGTGGCTCTATTTTACAATAGGCGGCCTTAGGTGTTTAGGCGGTCTTATTTGAACTTATAGGCGGCCTTTACTTATAGGCGGCCTTATTTAAAATAATAGGCGGCCTTAACGAATGGGCGGCCTTAGACAGGCGGCCTTAACGAATGGGCGGCCTTATTTTTAAACAGGCGGCCTTAGCCAAAAATGTTAATTTTCTTGCTTTTGCTATTTTATTATACTTTGCGTACATTGCTGGTTTTTAATCACAGTGTAGCTGCATGATTCCCAATGAGATCAATATCATACTCAAAAAAAATTTTCACATTGAAAAGAAATAGCTAAGCATGTGATGTAATAAAGAACACCGATTAACGAGAGGGGGAGCTAAACAAGGTATAATTTACTAATTTCGGAGAGCAATTTGTTCATCAGCTTACTAGGATACTAGGGCCGCCATGAGAACGCCGAAACATGTATTGATGCATGTAAGTTGGCATTAGCTCATTGGTACTGCCTCTGAAATGTCTTAGAGAACCTTTCAGCGCACCCCAAGTGGCTTCAGTTGGTTGTGTGTGGACTACCGGGTCAGTGGGATCAACAAAATTGATCTTATGGTTGACCCACCTATGCTGGTATTGGTTGACAAGATAAGATTAATCAAACCTCCATAAGCGGTTCACCCTTCACTCACAGACTCACACAATGAAGGGCTTCACGTTCTGATGTATTAGTGGGAGCAAAGTGGCCGCGTCCCTCCTAGCCCTAGCAAGTTTGGACATAGCTACTTTATTAGTGCCGCGCTCAATCATACCGAGAATCCACTGTCCTCCTCTGTTTAAGTTCCTCCAGTTGTTATGTTTGAGTGAAACAGGGGGGAGCCCAAAAAAAGGCACAAAAAAATGATAAAACAGAAAAAAAATAAGGCCGCCTAATCGTTAAGGCCGTCTATTATACTAAGGCCGCCTAATCGTTAAGGCCGCCTGTTTAAGACCGCCTATTAATAAGGCCGCCTAAAAGTTCAAATAAGGCCGCCTATTAGTAAAGGCCGCCTAAAAAATGCTAAGGCCGCCTATTGTAAAATAGAGCCAAAAACGTTTGGTCCGGTCTGTAAAACCTGCGACCTGCGATTGTATGTTTGCGGGGTTGTAAATGTGTGTCCCGCCCACGCCGACACCACACACCTAGCCTAATATGGCTCGAGTATAACCTTGCCTCATCAGTTCCCCTCCCCATATTTTTATTAGAATTGGGTTTTAGTTTTTAGTGAACCTTCCCAGTTTCATTTTGTCTCTCGGTCTCTCATTTGCTGAGCTCTTATTATTTTTCGTGTTGCGTTTCGCCTGGACGTGTATAACGGACAGTCTCCTTCTTGTTGTCATAGTAACACACTCCGGAGGCGTTCCTTGAAACGTTTCACCTGTTCATTCATAATTGATAGAAGACAAGCTCGTTCTGCATGACTTAATCTGAATATATATCAGTTCTCTTATTATACTTTTCTTCCTCATCGTTATCGCAAATGAAAACGAATGACCCTTATTTGTTCCACTGAAATTTTGCATTTGCCCTTTGGCCAAGTAGTATTCTTTGCCTATTTTTACGATTAGTATTTGTATTTATTTATATCCTCCAATTTCCGTTCTGATAATTATTGTTGGTCCATAGTATCGTAATGTTTCTAATAATATCAATATCTGGAATCGGAATGCCAACTTCATTCTTTTCATTTTCAGTAATAGTTACACATGAATGGTAAGAATGCTAGATCCCCTGCGTAGAATACGCCATAGAAGGGATGTTTATGCCTACAAACTATAATAATAAACTATAATAAACGCGCAAATTTAGGATATTTTTCGTATGAAAAATTTGGGCAGCCATCCCACGTCCGAACAGGCGGACCCTTCACTCATTTCACTTGCTGATTCAGGGAGCAATTTTGATGACAGAGTCAGTTTATAATCATTTATCTGCTCATTGTATTTTATATATTTATCAATTTATCTGTGTTGCTGAATGATTGACAGTAATGATCTATCGTCGTATTGCGTGCAATACTGCTGCAATGATAAACTTTCATACTCAAATGTTGTTATGTTTTTGTGACTTCGATGAAATTTTATTGTTAGTGAGTTTAAAAAATGTATCTGTGAAAAAAATAAAGAACTTTACTTTCTTAAAGTTCTTAATTTTAAGGTTGCGGAAGAATACGATGAACTCGAGGAAACCGTTTCTGGTGGACAGGAAAAGACAGAGCAACAACATGAGGTTGGCACTTATTAAATGAGATTGTTATCAGGCTATAATTTCCATGCGTAATTTCCCGAGATGGTCGCTTAGTTGAGAGTTGAACCGTAAATTACCACTGATACGTTTCACCCAAATCTATGCATTTGCATTTGCCTCCGGAGATGGTCAAAGCCAATCCGGAGATAGTTGATGCGTAATTTTACGCATAGATTTATAGCCTGGCATTGTTTCTAACGATTTTTTGAGTGGATGCTTGTTTGGTGATTACACGTAAAAAGGACTGATAAACTCCGAACTTCCGTGGAACGTAAAATTTTCAAAAAATGTTTTAGAATGTGCTCGTTGACACGATGCCGCGTTCAATTTAAAATAAAGCTTAAAAACACTAATTTATCGATAAACATAGTTATGTTTAGAACCGCATTGTTGGTGGATTCATGTTCGAACTAAAACGTCCGGTGAACTTTGAACTACCAAAAGATACAGGTAAGAAATGAGCTTTTTTTACACGAAAAGAAAATCTTAAAATTGTTTTGCCTTAAAATTTGGGAACGAGCATCCGGGCATCGGGCGTAAATCTTTTCGGGAAATCCGGAATTTAAAGCCTAGGCAATATGCTAATTTCCGCGATGGCGCGGAGTTTCACCAGTTTTTGCACGATTCGGTTCGTTCCTGTGGCAGAAATGCTTGCATTGCTTTCGTCGGGAATTTGGCCAACGAGATTATGCTATGCAGAGCGTATCTTTATAGTCCCTGATTTTAGTTACCGTGCTGAAGTATCCTCTGCAAATTCCTCCGTGTCCTGAAGATCAGAATCCCGACGAGTGGAAGTCTGCTTTTGAGGTAAATATTTGAAACATATTATTTTCATTTTTGACTGGGCATAATCAGTTCAAGGCTCCGATGTAAAATCTTCGGAGGCTATTGTAATTTTAAATATTTGAGACTTGAGGTTTTTTCAATTATATGTTGGTTTATGGCTTTATCTTAAGTTCTTCCTTAATTTTAGTGTTTTACATGTTTACCCTTTCCCTTTCATCTTATTTGTTTCTGCACTTCAGGAAGCAACAGTTTATCTGGTGGGAACTGCACACTTCAGCAAGGATAGCCAAGAAGGTATCCGGATTTAACTTGGTCTTTAAATTTGTTGACTATAATAGACTGAAGGGTGTGTTCGCTTATTGTTTGATTTGTATTTTTGTATATGTGATCAGTGATCTGTATTCTGTACCCTTTTCTTATAGTTAGGTTTCATCCTATTAGTTAGCGTGGTATAACTAATGAACAAAGCATCGAAATATTATTAGTATTATTAATAATAATAATAATAATCAATCTCCAGACGTGATGAAAACGATCCGGGCCGTGCAACCGGATCTGGTTATGGTGGAACTGTGCCCCAGTAGAATCTCCATCCTTTCAATGGATGAGCAAACACTTCTGAGGGAGGCACAGGACCTAAACTCGGAGAAGATTATACAGACAATCAAGCAGGTGGGTAGGCGATTCACGGTTTCCGGTTCCCCTTTGTGCTGAGTGCTGATCCCTTTAATATTCGATCCGGCATTAGGGCCTACGTTTTGGGAATTTAGATTAATTCTGGCCCAGGATATTGGTTTTAGAAGTTTACAAGCGATGAGTTCTTTAGTTTTTATCTTGCGCCCGGTCTCGTTAAAGCGAAATACCGGCCGGTTTTTTTGAAACGCATAGAGTACATCCAGCTTATGTAAATCAAGTTAAATTATAATAAAAAATCGGGCTAAATTCAAGCAATTTTGCATAAATACGTGAGGATTCAGCTGTCTACGATGCCTTTCAAAAACCGGCCGGTATTTCGCTTTAACTAAGGAACTAAGTGGTATAAACACTTGTTTCAGTCCGGCGTTGTGCAAGGTGTGCTCCACGTGTTATTGCTCTCCATGTCGGCGCACATTACCAGAGAGCTGTCGATGGCACCCGGAGGAGAGTTCCGTGCCGCTCATAGGTTGGAGATTTTGTAGCTCTCAGTAAACGTAAATTATGAATTGCACTTTAATGCTTATGCACACAATTTACAAATGTCCCACTGTATTCATGACAAAAATTTCACGAATCTGGATATAAAGAGCCACGCGCACAACCTCCAAATTGAATGTTACGTCTCCGAAGTTCATTGCGTATTAGTATTAGTAAAAATTGTGAAATGTAGCTAGCGTAGACACATCCCTGCCTTCCTCTAGTTCAGCAGTGACTGTGTTTCTAGTGTTTTCAAGTTTTCACACTTCACACTTCACACGTGACAACTTCTTCATATTTTCGTCATTACGAGATCGTCAGGGGTCAAGGCCGTAATAATTACCTATAAACTTTTTGTCTTTGTCCAGTAGTCGATTGTGATGTATCTTCTTGTTTGTAGGTAATTATTCCGGCCCTGATGATTCCTTGGCAGTAGACAATTTTACATATATACCTCCTCCCGTAATGTATCTCAACAGTTCTTCATATTTCAATTTCAGAGGTGTTGTGGAGACGCAAGGCTGTCGTCTGATCCTCGGTGACCGACCGATTCAGATTACCTTGCAGAGAGCACTGGCCTCGTTGGGAGTGTGGCAGAAACTCAAGTGAGCTTTTTATTTTTATAATAATTGTCTAAAATGATTTACTTTGTGCTTTGTGCCGTCTGTTGTTTAGTATTTATTAGTTCTCATTGCTTGTGTGTGTTTCTGAATGTGAAATAAGTGAAGTTCCCTTGCGCAAAACGCAAAAGTGTGTTGTTGGCGAAGGAATGATTTGCACGTTATGTAACGACAAGAACAACAACCGCTTGCTAGTTTTTGAAGTCACTTCACTTATGACTTGTATAATTTACTTGAGTTGTGTGGTCTCTGTTTAAAGGAACTGCTCTCAATTAAGTACTCGTGTTAAGGTTTTTCTTCCACATTCTCGTGTCACATCGAACGTCGATCACACAAGAAGATGTGGAAAAGTGTAAGCAGCAGGATCTTTTAGAGCAGCTTTTGGCAGAGGTGACTTTTCCATAGTTTCCATTATTCACATGCTTTATTCCTATGATAACTTTGTTCCCCCCCCCCATGCTAAAATTGTATGACAAAGTTTGATTGAGTTTTGGACGTCCAGGCCGTCCCAACAACTCAATTACCATTATACCATTGACGGTATTATCATTTAACAGTTCGTGTACATGTACTTTAAAAAGAACAATAATCTTCTTAACTATTGAGAATGTAAATGCTATATTTGTTTTATAGCTTAACTTTAAGTAGAGGACGGGTTGGTACACTATATTAGTACTTATTTTTTTTAGATGGCTGGCGATTTTCCAAAGCTTTCGCAAATCTTTGTCGACGAACGCGATGCATACATGACGAATGCGCTTCACATGTTGCTGACCAGACACACGGAGGCGAAGAGGTATGGTATTGTTTTGTGAAACTATTTGTGATTACAGCCGTTATTCTTCGATTTTTCAATGTAATTGCAGGTATTATTAATTGCATCCAACGGTGTTCAGTTTTCAGAGAATTGGTACCCCGTCTTGCACTCCTGCGTATAAATTTTTGGTGAAACACATCGATAGAACTCCCATGATCCTCCTTTGAAATAATGATTTAATTGTTGTTTTGCCTCAGTGGCTGCTACTCAACCGAACTATGAATGTGTGATTCGCAGTGGTCGTATTTTAGTTACTAAGGAAAATGTGCTCAGTCTGAATTGAAATCAAACTAACAATAACAAGTAGAACTGAGGCTGTGTTCACCAACAGGCTGGGAGCCCTCCCTGTCCTCACCAGGGAGCTAAGGAGTGCTCGTGAGCCTAGCAGAATTGAACTCAACACGGAAGGTCTTCCGTGTTGAGTTCAATTCTGCACTGAAGTTGATTTCATCCTTTATGTGTACCTTTTACAGACGCGCTTGGGCACAGACCAATGCCGCTTGGCAGCCACTGCGAGTGGTCTCTGTTGTGGGTATTGGCCATGTTCCCGGAATCGTCAACAAGTAAGATTTTCAGTTTGGTTTTGTTTTTGTAATGTTTCAATTTTTTCTCATCGTGGTGCCATAAATATTGTTGTGTATATGAATAATGAATTGGTATTTTGTCATTTGTCAGTATCATTATTAGTTCACTGTCAGATCCTGACTATTACCATAAACTTGGGTAAGTAACAGGGGTATAGGTTGGTGCGTTGAAACACGCACGAACCACCTCCGGGTTGGTTTTGAGCACCTCCGAAAGCAATTCGAAATTTACAAATTTAGGTGAAACATTAAAAACGGTCTATCACCAAGCTAAGGAAACCACCTGCAACCACCTCAGTTTACGCACTTAATTTATCTGACAGTGACACTGATCTTTGTATTTGTAGGTGGCGTGAACCAGTCGATGTGTCTCCGTTGCTTGAAATTCCGCCTCCAACACTTGGATCAAGGATCGTTGGTGAGATGTTTGGGGTGTACATATTTTAGCAAGTTAATTATCACTAATTAGGTGTATCTTTCTTGTCGATATCCTCTTTCGGTTTGTATCTTTTTACTGGCAAAATCAATATCCCTAGGCTGCATAAATATCAACTTGCCAATAGCAGTGGTTGATTTTGAGAACCCTGACTTTTATGACGTTACAGAAACATTCGTTTTTTTATTGCCACAAAGAAAAGGTAGTCATTTGGTTGATTGATGCCGATGCGATATTGTCATTTTATTTTTTATATGATATGGGTTGTCGGACCACGAGCCTCATATTTGTATTATACAAAATAGTGTTTGGTCTTTTATTTTTCTAATGATATTTAGTTAGCTTTGCGCATTCGGCGCTCGCTTGAGGCGAGGGACCAACTGGTAGACATTAGACATTATTGCTCTAAAAGCGTAATTTTAATATTTTAGGTACAACCCTGCGATATGCATTCTACGCTGCAGCGGGATACTGTTGTTTCCGTGTGGGAAAAGCTGCCTACGTGCGCATTGCACCCAGGTTTATGTAAATATTGATTTATATATTCGTTATTTTTTATAGTTTGAAGTTTATTGTGAATTGTGATCATGTATTGCAGTGTATTGTGCAAGGTAATAGTGTCAAATGTTTGCCTTTTCCGGTTTTCTTTTGTTTGTTTATTAATTTAGTTTGAGTACGTTTGTTTGTTTCTTTCTCATTTTTCACTTAAATGTGAATTCAGTGAGTTATAGTTAATAATCAACGCTGTTGTGTCTTTAGGCATCAGGACACTATGTAGCCTGACACTAGGTATATAATGCGGTTATGTGCCAAGTTCGAAGTTTTTATAGCAGTGGTTAAAGCGGTATGGCACCATTTATAAATTGTGTTTTCTTTACAGAAAATTCACAAATTTGCATATAATACATGGATATGCAGTTGCCCGGTATCCGTTTCAAATCAAAACCACCTGCCGTACCGCTTTAATGCCCCATTTTGTTTTTTATTTTAGAAAAATGATTAGGAAGGCAAAAAAACGTCCGATTGTGAGAACTCTTAGTCAGCGTGTATTTGTACTACTGTGTTTCGTTACGGTTGTATTTATTTGACTTTTTATGGATTGTATTTTCACTTTTGTTTTGTTTTAGTAGATGCATTTTGTACGTCCGTAGGTAGTAGATTTCCCGTTTAAAGTGTTTAATTTGCTTGGCTTGTTTTCCCTAGAGATTTTTACCTGTACCCCTTACGTTAGAGAATTTGTTGGTTGTTGATTCCTATTTTTTAGTCCCGGTATATTTATATTTAGCCGATTTGACCGATGATATGATCCTATTTTGCTAAGCGGTTATTTTTTGATAAATGTGATTTTCCCGAATTATGATTTTGATTCTTTTCACCCCGGTTCCTTTACCGTTGATTATATTTCATCGAACATCTTTTTGCATTTTGCGTCCTTATGTTGGCCCTTCTTTACGAAGACAACTTGTGTTTTTGTAATGATTAATTATTTGAATTTTTCAGATTATGGGTAAAGAGGAGTGGGCAGTGGATTTCGACTCGATATTTCATGTAAGTTTCTTGTTTATCGTTATTATTATATTATTTGCATGTGTTTTAATATAGGATGTGGTTCACTGTTTACAAATAAGTCGAGATTTGCTTAGCGCTGCGCTGCTGTTTATATTTCTGTTTTCCAGACTGGATATTGCATAACTAATACTCTTTATTCCAGAATTTCTCGAATTTTGAAAAGTGGTATGATGTGGAGACTGCCAAATATGTGGGTGTGCTGTATGGAGATGATAGAAGGGTGGGTTTACTTTTACTATTTATTGATATTTTCGCATTTGTTGTATGGACTAATTGCTTTTAATTTTTGTCTGGGTGTATGTCAATTATGTATTCCTTGCGAAGCTATAAGTAAGGCGCATTAAAGTTCCTGTCCTGAATAGTAATTTGTATTACAATGGGTTGTTATGTAATAATGTTTAATGTAGTGGTGTGGTTATTGCCGTATGCAGTAGTGTAATCTGCAAGGTTTCTATCTTCCAAGTCCAAGTAATAGATGTACCGGATCACTACTGAAAAACTGAAAACATTTATTAACTTTATTTATTTTGTTATTTCATTTCAGGTTGAAAAGTGTATATTTTTATCCGATGAGCACTTGAAACAATCCTTCTTCGAATATGTGACTAATTCGCAACCGGCAGGTTGGTATTTTGCATGTTTGTGTTGTGTTAAGTATGCTAATTACTGTAGTTTTCTGGTTTACGTGTAGTTAAACCAGGGGTAGGGTTTACGTAGTACTCTACTAGTCGTTCGCCGGATGATGTCTTGTAATGGTTGTAATGTTATCCTATCTATCAAATGAGCAATCCCTGACAAAATTTCATCGTTCATTTCGTTTTTGTTGGGACTGTTCCGTATAATTATATTATCATTTTTGTGTGTTTTAGCATTGCATTGCTCTGCATTTTGGGTGAGTTATTCGCCCATAAATTAGGTGTTGGTTGATTTATTAATATTTAGCGCATATTTTAGATTTAACTTTCGTGGGAATAATGGTTATTGAGGACCGGGAGCCAGAAAGCGATATCACGTACATGGGCCCCGGGCTGGAGGTTTGTATTATTTTATAATTAGACTTTTATTCTAATTGTTTAATTTTTTTCCTTGTTTATCTTTGCTGCATGTTGTTATTCATTTTAATGTTTAGGGTATAAACTGTACTTTCAATGGAGTATAATAGTCGATGTTGCGTATCTTGTGGAAACGTTTCATAAGTGACAGTTTTTTTTAAATTAAGCATACTGTTCTTTAGATTACGGTATCGTTGTCTGATCTACAATCGCGGGATATTACGAAGATTATTGAGAGTAATCCTCAACTGCAAAGCAAATGGGAGCCGAAAAGGGGACTGACTATTGTATCGAAGGTATGTATTGCTTACTGTAATTGTGAAAAGTACTGTTGTACTGTATAATATGTCTTTACGTTATTACTCATTTACCGCGGGGAGCATAAGCTCTCTGAGGCCATATTCACCACTACGATTGCCTCAGGGAAGGGGACAGAAAATATCATTCTTATGTGAGACACGTAGAGAAAAAGATGGGGAATTGAGTAATATGGCCTCAGATTATGTTCCGTTGTTGGGTTTTCGTCGTGAACACCGGTCATCCAATAGCTCTCAAATTGCCACTGAATAATGTGCTGTGACCATATAAACTAACTGAAACATCTTGTTTTGTCTGTCTGATAATTTTTCGTATTGATCCAATTGATCGCATCAGTTTGAACTATGGATTTGGTTATTTTAGCCGACAGATTCAAAATTGAGTTAGCGATCTTATGTATTTATGTATTATCTATTACACTGGATTCTGCTTTTGCTTATTTATTTATCACATTTTAGTGACCACATGTGGTTTTTTTTTCTTTTATTAATTCACAATTCACATATTTTATGTGTTAATAAATATTGAATATTTGATTCTTTTAGGTTTCTTTCCACTGTGTGGTTGGCGTCGGAAACGAGGAAACGGGTATCAAGCATCATGTGGAGAAATTTGCAGCATCGACAGGCGAACTGGCATTCTTCCATAAGTAAGTTTCCTTTTTTTGCTTTTGTTTATTAAGATGCGTTTCTTGGAGATTTTTAAGTTTAATGGCCTTCTTGTGCAAGTTAATTACGTGACATTTTTTTTATGTTCGTCTACATATAAAAATCGGAAGAGTATATAATAGTAGAGTAGAGTAGGCAACGTAGGATAGTAAGTAATATTATGCTTACAATTAGGTATTACGTATGCATAGCAAATAGTTTCTTGAATAGGTAGAGATTTTCTGTTGGCTGTAATCGTAGCTAGATTAAAAGTACAATAGGTTGAAAGTTCAAGTTTGTTTGTTTAAGTTCAAAGTTTAGTTAATTTACATGGCTATATAATATAGGTCTATTTTTTCTTAGAAAGTTAGAATCTTCGAGCTTATTTTTTTTTTCTTGTTTAGAGGTTCGGCTACAGTACTACAAGCACGAATCGATGCTCCAAAGGCTCTCGACTCATTGATAAAGGGAGTGGCTGAGGATGTATGTTTTATTTGTTTATTCATGTCTTTCTATCTTTGATGTATCGTTTTTTGGTCAAGTTATTGTTCGTTTCCTTTGGCGAATTATATACTTGCGATTTACTTACCTAGTGCATGTATTCGATTATTCCATGCAGTGCGATGTTTGTTGTTATGTGCGATGTTTATTGATTATTCCCAAGGTAGCAGTAGCAGTAACAGTTGATGTATAGTATTAATGGGACAATGTTTAACAGTCAATACGAGTGTGTTATTACCAATGAAAACCCCTCTGTAGTTTTTAGGGCTTTCTTTTGGGGGTCGTCGGGTTAATAATATATGAATTTCCATATTATTTTACAGAACTTCGTTGTATTCCACTCGTATCGTCGAATAACGGGTGCTGACGAGAATAATAGTGATGATCAAGCCCACGTACCAGTGGTGAAAGTTCAGAAAGGTAGTTAATTACTTGTTTTATGTAACTCACGAGTTGACTTAATTGTAATTGTTTTATTAATGATTTCTTTAATTATACATTATCTATAAATACGAAATACGTGGACCTTAGCCCTGTTATACTTAAGTCTTGTCATATTTACCTACGCTTTGAATTTTGAACACAGACGTTTGTTTATGTCCATAAGCCGGTCATATAGAATCGGGTCTGGTGTGAAAAGTAATTAAAAATTGCCAAATAATGTTTATTCACTTCAGATCGAACACCTGTCACGAGAGTCGATTTAACACTTGAAATTACTTGTCCAGCTTATTTGGGCGAATCTGCACAGACAGTTTATTTGCGATTAGAAGAAGCATGTAGGCGACGAGCTTACAACGCCCTATATGTAATGCTCAAAGGAGTGCGCAAGACGGTGAGTTATTGGTTTCATTTCAGAATTGGTAGCCGTTTTTGGTTCTTCAACGGGGGTTTCCCGGACCTTGGAGCACTTCTAATAGCATCTATGACGAGATTTTGTATCTATCTGGCTTTTATATTTCAACAAATAAGAGTGAAGATTGAAGTCTCCTTATCTAATGAATGTAACATTTTGTGCTTTACAACTTGCAATTTAATTAATTTCTGAAACACTCCGCATTTTTCACCAAATAACTGTTAATTGTTGTTTTGAATTTATTATTATTTTTCCAGGGCAAACTTGGTGTGGTTGAGGCGAAAACGTTCCAACCGCCGGGAAGTCGAACTCTTCTTTCGGTGATACTCCCACAATGGCCGGAAAAGGAGCAGAGTTAGTTTTTATTATTTAGTCTATTTAATCCTGTCTGGTATTGTATTAGTAGAGATTGGTATCTTTGTATGGGGTGGCTTCTTATATATTACATTGCTGAACCACCTGCCGATTTGAATATTTTATGCATATATCGGCGGTGGTACGAGGTCATAAAGAGACAGAATTCAGCGAACCACCTCCGGACTTACCGGCGAGGTTTATCCCCTGAACTATTCTGGATAATTATCATGAGTAACAATTGTGGTTTAGAAGCTTGGCGAGTGCAACTCCACAAACTGTACAACTTGAGCTCCCGTATGCCGGCACTACGTGATGCACAGGCACTGAAGTTTTTGGCCAACTCGTCGCTCCTTAGGAATCCGCATACGCATATCAATTGTGAGTTATTATTTTGTAAAACACTTTGTTCGCATACACGAGCGTCGCACACAGTATATATCATTGGAGCTTACTGGCTTTCCAGCTATTAGTATGTCTAGTATGTTCGGGGCGTGTGCAGTCCATTTTCCATGATGTCTCTGTCGCTAAGTTTCCGTTTTTTTTTTAATTTACTGAATCAAAGATACTCGATAGATGTGCTAGTGAAATTTGAATAGTTCGGCACAGTGAAAAATGAAAATAAAAGCCTTGAAAATAAAAGCCAGGCGCGGCATGTTGAACATGTTGTTAGTGTTCGTCTTAATTTGGCCTAGCTGTGAAACACGCGGCTTTTCAATCAAGCAAATAAACAAACAATAATATAAAGGTATATTGTAAACCTACATAAAGTAAAATAATTTTGAAATATAATAGTGAAAAGTCATAATTGATAATTAGTGTGAAAGTAAGACTAAATGATTTGAATATTCTAGTATTTCGAATACCGCTGGAATAGTTCCTTAGCGTATGATTTACTTTGCAGACAAACCGATTGGTAAGGTGGCCACTGTGCAGGGTGCCTATGATTATCATCATTATATGCAGGATCAAATTGATGACAATGGATGGGGATGTGCGTATAGGTATGCTAATTAGAATTATATTGATTTTTTGGGGTTCTGTATGTATGTACCTGACGGCAAACCGGCCTGAGGCATCACTTCATTCTTATAAAACGTCTAAAACGTAGATGAAAATTTTGTTAACGGAGACAGTCCCAAATATGTTATTTTGCTTAATAGCATAATGATATTCGATTGTGCCATTGTGCTTGACGCCCTTTTTATACTGCGGAACACTTTATTCAAATTGAACTTCCGTAACGCACAGGGTGCTAGCGCACACTAGAGTTATTCTTTTGTATAATACGATGTTATTAGTGACACTATGCAAACATTCAGACATTGCTCACCTCGCACACAATGATGTAGTAGAATTGTAGAATCGAGTGTAGTGTTGGTGGTTTCGAAGCTGGATATCTTGCTGATAAGCTGGTTGTGTTCTCGTTCAATATTTTGTTTTAAACTTTATTACGAATGCAACTTCTAGTTATATCATAAATACAGAAGTCTACAAACGATTTGGAGTTGGTATCGATTAAACGGATTCACAGACAAGCCAGTGCTTAAACACCGAGAAATTCAAGAGGTTTGATTATTATTTTTCTACAACTGCGCTGTTTTTGCGTCTTTTCTATCTCGACCAGTTGACTTGAGCACAGGCACATGCACTGAACTACAGTAGTCAAGGACGTCAACGTTGGCCATGCCACGCCGACTTTATTTTGCACCGCTTACGGTAGCTTCCTTCAGCGTTGAAGCGTTGTCGATAGATGATAATGCGTAATGATGATTCAAGCGTTTTCGGTATATGATAATGCGTTCATGCAGTCCTGCAGAGGATAGAACCAGTGCTCGGTGACGTGAGCAAGGACCTTGCTACTGTTCCCACGCCGTTCAATATGGTTTATCTTATTATATTCAATTCAGAGCCTTGTGCGCATCGAGGGCGAAGACATACGCGGCAAGAATTTTGTTGGGAGTAGAAAATGGATTGGATCGTTCGAGATTGGATACGTTCTCAGTGATGAACTAGGAATTGAGACTTCGTATATTGGTGAGAATTATTGGGCTATTAATTAGGAACTATTCAATACGAAACTAAGTGGGAGTCACAGTGGAAGATCGCTTATGAGCCAGTTTCGGCTTTAGCTCAAAGCTCAAAGAATTTCCTGGGTCTATTTAGAAAACTAAGTATTTGGTTAGTTTATAGTTCCCGACTCACATGTGTTTCAACAAGTGCAGATAACTGAGGGAACCGTCATCTACTTTGATTCATCCGTGATACTAGCATAGAGTCTTTTCAGTTAGCTATATTTTTACAATTTTTTCAGCTCAATTTGATGACATTTTGGAAAAAGCTCGAGAATTGTTATATCACTTCGAAACGGTGGGCACACCGGTGATGATTGGTCGGTTGTTGGTCTTTTCTTTTGGGGTACTCTGTACTTTAAAATTTTTTTAATTGTAATCAAATTAATCTGTTCATCCTAATTCTAGGTGGTAATATGCTGGCGCACACAATTTTGGGCGTCGACTTTTGTGAAGATAGTGGAGAATGCAAATTCCTTGTGCTGGACCCTCACTATACGGGATCTGAGGATATCAAAGTGATCACGAATAAAGGTGAGCTTTGTTGATTCGATTAATGAGCCCTTGTTTTAACTAGCCTTTGTTGAATATTTCAGCGTTGGAGAGTATACTGGGGCCCCGCTCTCGGTTTTTATTTGAAGGTTGATATTCTGATATGACAAGTAAATGGAGGTGGTCCGATAGTCTGATTTGCTTAATGATAGGAACCTACATTTGGAATGAGTTGAAGTTACCCATATAACCACTCTTTTGAACATGTAATGTACTATCCTGTACAAGATCCCAAATAGTTAGTTTATTGGTGTCCTACTCCTTAGTGCACTGACATTTTAGGGTTACTTTTGGTCCTTTGCGAACCAGTTCACATTGCTATCCTGATCTATCTGGCGAATAAAGATTTATTATTAAAAAGTTTAGGCTGGTGTGCGTGGAAGCCGCCAACATTCTGGAAAAAGGGCATTGATGCCGGAGGGATGCCGATTATGTACAACATTGTGAAACCGCAAGTTCCACAATCGTCTTTATAAGAGAAAGAGCTTGGAGGCTGGTTGGTGAAGTTCGCAGTATAATTACGTTAATTATCCAATTATCTTTTAAGCATGTCCCATGTCGTTATGTATTAGTACGAAATTGTTTATTTTAACCCCTTTTTTATATTTTTATTAACAGTGAAGTACATTTTTATCGTAATGCATATATGTGACTAGTCGAGAGTAGATGCGTCGTAACTTTTATTTTGCCAAACTTGCTAGTTCTTTAAAAAGGTGGATTGATGGATACCGGAATATTATAGTCTCATTTTGTTGTGTGTTAGGATTTCACTATTTCATAGTATTTGTAGAAAAACATCCGATTCGGTTGTATTTTTCTGGTGAAGAGTATCAATGAGATTGAGTTGGGGTTGTCCTGTTTTCTACGCCTCATACTCTTACTGTGTTTTTTTTAAAGGCGTGAGAGGTTTCTTATAGATTATTAAGATTTACACTTGCCATTTTTAGCACAATTGTTTTGCTCTGTCTGTATCTGTTTCTCTTTTGTATTACCTTCTGTTCTCTCTCTGTTCTCTTTCTCTCCTCTCTTTCTCCCCTCTCTTTCTCTCTCTCTCTTCTCTCTCTCTCTCTCTCTCTCTCTCGTTTCCTTCTAGCTTTCCCTTCCCTTATTTCTAAACGCTTAGTAGGAACAGTAGGGTCCACCTATTCGTATTCTGTTTGTCATACCTGTCGGTGGGTGGCCGGCCGCTTTGTAGTGATTCTAAGAGGCAGCGCCCGGACCTTTATGTCAATAGTAGAGAGAGATGATTTGATCACATGGGTAGTACTCAGTTAAGCTGTTTGGTGACACGGACCTTAATGTTAACGATGACAATGGTAACGATGTTAACGATGTTGTTGTAGCACTAGTTGGTTTTTTTGTAAAGCGACAGTACTCAATACAGTACTCTGAACATCAGAAGTTTTAAGCATTTATATTATTTCTATCTCATATGTTGATGTGTAGACTATAATAATCCGGTGTCTCCCTTTTCTCTGTTGGGGTTTTTCTGGTGTTTGTATGTATTGTTAGTTGTTTTGTGTGATTTGCATTTTCGTATAATATTGATTTTTTGTGCATTGTGTATGATTTTTCGGCCATGCGAATCCTGCGAATGTATTATTGCATTGAAAATCAGCGTTGAAATCTGTGATTATTTGATTAATTTTAATTTATTGTTTCTACCGCTTTTGTATGAAAATAAATAGTTTTATTTTACGGTTGTTGAATTTTATTGTCGGAATAGCGTTGTGTTTCACGCTGTGGATATATTTGATTTGGGCTAGCATTTCGGTTCTTTCCTGTGTTTTTGTAATGTTGCATATTACCTTGGGTGGGTTATTTTTGCGTATGTGTACTAAACGTTCAGTAGTTCGTTGACTTCTGTATCTTCAACTTCGAAACATTTAAATGCGTTCACCTTTTTATTATTATTCTGAAAAACTTGCAGGGCGAAGGCGTTTCGAATCAATCATTTTGAAACGGAGTGGATCTGATGGTTTCAGTTAGTTCTTTTTGTTTTTGAGCTTCCTATTTTGGGTTTATTTCTATAACTAATGTTGAATTTTCCCAGTATACCATGTATTCTGTATTCGTGTACTTGGGAAACCTATATATGGTTGAGTTGGAGGTTGATTTGGTGCTGGTGCTGTAGAGTTATTCCAAAGATTATAGACACGTAGTTAAAGCAGTATTGTACCTACTTTGGGAAATTTGCACATGAGTCGCATTTCCTATGTATCCTATGCAAATTTTTGGTGCCCGTCCGAAGCTTCCGGCATCAAATTTACATAGGATACATAGGAAATGCGTATCGTATGCACATTTCCCAAATTAGGTACAATACTGCTTTAACTTTATTTACCCTTTTTCTTTCATTATAGTCGACTCGTTTAGTACAGAAGATTATTATCTCCCTTTTGTTGTCTCCTATTTTCCCAGAATTTTTGTTGCAATGTGTGCGAACGAGAGTCCCATTATTATTCATAGACGGAGCCGTTTTTTCTCCATCGTTCCGTTTATGATATTCGTTGTTTGTTGAAATTGTCTGAATACCTCTCATTTCACTGATATCTCTGTCTCTGTCAAGCCCTGTCTATCAAGTCTATCTCTACTCTCTTTCTCTCTCTCTCTTTCCCGATATCTCGCTTCCCTGTTTTGAAGTCAATTGGGTTAAATGAGGTATAAGATTGGGAAATATTATGTTATTTGGGTCACAGGTAGATCTGTTTCAATTCAGCCTCTGTACTTCTTTTGTATATTGAGGGTACCTACCGTAATATATATGAAATTCAAATTTTCCTAGAATTAGTTGTTAGCGGTTAGTGTGGGCAAGAAAATTCCTATTTATGCACTGAACGATATTGTTTGTTGGTATAATCTGTATCTTTAGTATGTGTTGTCTTAGTTCTTCACCTTGTCTTATTGTTAGCCTTGTTGTGAAATGAACCGGAAAGAGAAACGAAGCAAGCGCGCACCCGCAATCTGTACTATGCAGATATTGATACGTGGATACTGTAGTCTTTTGTTTCTCGTCCTCGTCACGACCTCGATATGACCAATCTAGTAAGAACATACAGTAAGGAGCAATACTGCCTAATTGTTTTGAATTTTTATTTTAGATTTCCTCACTTCACTAGCTTTTTCATTTTCATTCTTCTCTCTTTGTGTGTTTTCTTTTCCCCCATCTCTCTCTCTCTCTTATCTCTCTCTCTCTCTCTCCCCATCTCTCTCTCCCTGGCTGTTCCGTTCGACTGACTCGCGCACTAATCGATGTGCGTCGAACACCCCCACCGTCTATATCTGTTCGTCCTCTACCGTTTAGTTGGAGCAACCGGCACTGTCCCGCTGCCTCCCGGTCTTTCCCAGAGTCGGGTGGTAGTGGTACCCAAACCGCAATACTCACCAGTTGGGAGTATTTGTATAGTATGTTTGATTAGATCTAGATCTTTTATTTAATTAATCAGAAATCAGATTGTTAAGTGATGTTTTTATTCGGAGATAGTCGATGGCTAGTACTCTTGTTTCTTTCCGGCACGATTTGGAATTGGGAACTCTTTCCTTATTATCACTTTTTTGCCTAATATTTTCTTTACTCTGACCTCTGAGGCGTCGGAGTAGTCTGGAAAGTGCTTAGCGCTCCGCCACATTTTGGCACATATGGTATACGGATCTGGAGTTCATAACTTTTGTGATTGATGGTATTATGCGGTTCAGTGTGAGTGGGAACGAAAGTGCGCGGAAAAAAGGCTATGATGGGAATTTATGAGAGCTTAGGACGGAAGGTTAGAAGACTTGATTTTGTTTCTGTGGTCAATTTCTGCTTATTATTATTATTATTATTATTATTATTATCATCATCATCATCATCGTCATCATTTTTACTCTGTATGCACAACGTAAACTATTGCTTTTCTGTAAACCTTACATTTATTATTAATATTAGTATAGTGATAGTGGGTTGCTTATATGGTGCTTTTTTTGTGTTTCAAATGTTCATTTTGGTTGCCACACCCTATTTTAATTATGATGAATGATAGTGGCCCACTGATTACACTGTGTTGTTTAAAAAATCAGAAACTTGCATTTAGTCCTTTTTTGCAATTTTCAGGCAGTCCACTTATGTTTATGATAGTTTAAAACATGAGGAATATTGTTCTTTGTGCTTCTTTAACTGAAATTTCATTGAAGTATATGAAATTGAATTGTTCAACAGTCCTAATTTTATGTATGACCTTCAATAACTTATAATTTAGAGTTAGAATTTATTTTTGCCTATATTTCTGGTCCGTTCTTACATAGCGTTAGTTTAGTGTTGTGTTACTTATGTGAGTCATTCGAATACGAATTGAAACTCGCATGACCTTCAATAACTTCAGTTACTTTTGTTTGAGCAAAAGAGAGAAAGAAACTGGGCGTGGGTGGGGGGGTATACTAACTAAATGTAAAGGACACTTTGGTTTCAGTTTCCCTGCCTTTTTTTGGTTCATTTTATTGACATTGTCTTTTGGCTCATTTACTGTATAGTTGGGATTATGTTGAGTATTTTATAATTTTATTAAAATATTGTAATGTATATTTTTGGTTTTGAGCGTTTGTTTAAGATGGCAGGGACGTAGGGGTATGGGTATTGCTACTGCATGTTAATTTCGTAGCAAATAAAATGTCTGCTGATAGGAATAATTTCCTAGCAGCGTGTTTGTCGGTCAATGTTCCTTCTTTCTTTGTTGCGTCCTATTATCACTCGTACCTTTTCGTGCTCTACCGTTTGGATTATATTCAGATTTGGTGAAGAGTTTTTATTATGCTTGTGAAACATTGTGAACTGGATTACGAACATCAGTAGTATATTTAAAGCGAAATGCTAGCCTCTTTGGAAAATTTGCATATGATAAGCAAATCCTATGTATCCTATGCTAATTTTGTACGATCGTCCACGGCAATCGCACAAAATTAGCATAGGATACATAGGATTTGCTTATCATATGCAATTTTCCAAAGGGGCTAGCATTTCGCTTTAAAGTATGTATTGTTTTTTATTGTGTCCCACACACATCCCGCAATCTCATCCTGTGTTTTAGTGTATTGTGAATTGGAGCCCCCGTTCCCTATATCCCTATTGAGTGAAATTCTATACTATATCCTGTGTGTGTCTTCTTTTCGCTTATCGTTTTCAGCTTGAGCCAGACGGTTGTTGTTCATTCTCTTAGCGTTTTTTTAATAATTTTAATTATTGGTAATAATTTATCATTTGAAAAGTAATAGTAATTATAAGAATTTTAATAATAACTAAATTTTAAAAATAATAATAAATTGTAAAAATGCTCTTGTTTTATTAGTCGAGTCACGAGTGAGAGAAAAAATAGGAACTTTGGCATTTTTGCAGCAGTGTTTGAGTGTTTCAAGTAGTTACTAAATGTTATGCTTCTTCGTGAGTTAAGTTAGTTATTCCGCAACATTTTTTCCTTTCTTTGAACCGAGAGTCGAAATCAATTTTATCCTTGAAAGTTATGTGATACGAGAGAGAGAGAGAGAGAGAGAGAGAGAGAGAGGAGGAAAGAGCGCTAGAGAGGGAACGATAGTATTTCAGAGAGAGGGAGCGAGAGAGAGCTAGAATGTTGTCCCAGTCTCGGGGTGTTGTGCAGTCTCAGTCTCTGCTCCCGCTGAACCGTTCCAAATCCAGGACTCTCGGTCTTTCCGGTCTGGGTGTGACAGATTTTATTCTGGGCTTCGGCTTCTTTTGCGAGACTAGACACTACTTCCGGGCCTTCCGGGAGATACTGGGCTTAGGCCTGGGAGGTTTTGGGGACTAGGTCTGGAAGTGTAAGATTGTGAATGTAGCAGTGGGAACTGTTTGGAATGCTAAACTAATCTGACCCTTATTTTTTTTTTTGATAAAACTTTGCATCGAGTTTCTTTTTGAAATTTTTTAGGTAGAACGTTTTTTTATCGGGCACTTGCGTATTGCCACTTGCCGCGGTCCCATGTATTTTGATGGGGGTTAGGAATCTTATTCTTGTATATTGATTTAGACTTTAATAACTATTATTATTATATATATTATTATTATTTTCGTCTTTGAGGTTCCAAAATCTTTGTCAACTTATAAAAAGCAGGTGCTACTGCTTACTGCATTACATTTGGGAGTAGTAAGCGCGTGTATTTATAGACTGGTAGAACCTGTCGAGAAGAGTATTAGGATGGGTAGGTTCGGGGAACGAGGGGATTAGTCTCTCTACCTTTCTCTCTCTCTCTCTCTCTCTCTTTTACTCTCCCTCTCTTTACTCTCTCTCTCTCTCTCTCTCTCTCTCTCTCTCTTACTCTCTCTCTCATCCTTCTATTCTTTCTGTCTCTCCTCTCGATTTCAGCCTTCAGCTCTTGCTAAGTGGAAGTCTTCGGTCTTCCAGTATTTTTGTTCTCTCAAGGGTCCTTTTTTATGTGTAATCATTTCTTTCGCCTTCGTTTACTGTTTTTCAGTTTTTCTATTTGTTTTCTTGTTGCAAGATTCTTAAAGTCGCTTGTTTATGTAATTCGTTTTCTGTTTCTGAGCTTGTGACTGTTTCTATTTTCTCCGACCTGTTCTTATGTCTTATTGATGTGTTTTCATTGAATTAACTATTTCAGCCTTTTTTTGGGTACAGTACAGTACTTTGTTTAGTAGTTTGTATTCTGTGCGTTCTGCGTTCATATTTTTGTACATAGTACATTGTGATATGTGAACTCTCTCGACTCCGCTTCTACATTACGATTTGTATTCCTACCATTAAGCATTGGGTTTTACTATTATTGTTTACCTCTTGTTGTTTTTCTCTTGGATACTCTGATACTCATTTTACTCATTCCATTTTCCAGGCTTGCTGGCTATTCTAGTTTATAACATCGTAGTTTCGCTGCTTGTTATTTTGGATACTAGTTACCTTCGTGTAATAATATTTTCTATTCTGGAATAGACCGCCCGTTCCTCCGCGTGTGTACGAAGGACGAAGCTGCTTAGCTAGATCCTAAGTGATTTTCAATGACCGTCTTTGTATTTTATTACATTTTCATCTCCTACTCGAATATTTATTGCGAGACTTCACATTCGTTATGTCGTCCGTTACTCGTGTTTGCCTTAGACATTGTTTTACATTCTTATTTATGTCTTCTATTGTTGCAGACGTCCCTCCCTCCGCATGGGTTCGGAGCTGGAGTCGCTGCGGTCGGAGGCGGCTCGCCTGGCCTCGGCCCTAGAGGAGGCCACCGCGGACAAGATCAAGGTGCGTTTATTGATTGATTTACAAGCTCAAGGTCGGTTTATTGATTAGTTTATAAGATCGAGGTCTGTTTATTGATGGACTAATTGATTTACAAGATCAAGATCTGTTTATTGATTGATTTATTGAAGGTCTTTATTGATTTAGAATGGCTTTTATTTGCTGGCCATAGGTATAATCTAGCAGCTAACACGAGCCGTTTTTAATGCATGTAGTCCTTTTTTTAAGTTAGCAAATGCAAATAGTTTATGTGTATTGTGTATATTCTAGAGTGCCGAATGTGAAGAGCCATCCTAGACGTAACTTTTTGAGTTCACGGACGGCGTCCTAAATCTGACATAATAATTTGCAAATAGATGATTGTGTTAATTGTGTATATTCTAGGCCGCCGAATATGGAATGATGTTGCTCGAACAAAAACAGACCCTGGAACAACAGCTCTCCAATCTCCAGGAGCAGTATGATCTGGCTAAGAGCGATGTGGAAGTGACAAGGAAGGTGAGTGATTTATTGAATTTATTATTATTCTGATGAACCGACTTGTTTACGCAAAGGCTAGTACCAAGTCGAAATGGCAGGTTTCATTGAGTTTCAAGTTTGAATGTCATTGTGAGGTTGAATTTTGGTGTGCGGAGTTGCTTAAACAAAGCGGATTCATAACTTGAGGTGGCTCGACTTTTGGTTGTGAGAGAATTTCATTTTTTGCATTTTTTGGAAAGTGATGTGTAGGGTTTACCTGTACTCCAATTATTCGCATACGTTTATATGATTGCGTGTTTTCCCTGTGCGTTGACTTGTTTATTGATACTGGGCCATTTGAACAAACGAGAAGTCGGTCTCATCTATGCATCTATGCTTTGGTTGAAACATACTGTTTTTGTCTGTATTTGTTTAGAAAATAGGCAACATTTGATTAATATAAGCATTTCGCAGACATTCTCTTACCTTCGTACACCGGTGATGGCTACATCCTGGGTCGCTGGGTCTTAGGACTAATATTTATTATTTTAATTTTCAGGCTCTCGAGGAATTCAAGTCGAAGCACAAGGCAGCCACGAAGTCTGAGTTTGAAAATGAACAGACGTTATTGGCAGAAGCAACAGAGAAAGAGAGATCGTTTCGGGAAAGGATTGGAGCTTTGGAGGATGATTTGAGGGCAAAGGAGAAGGTTTGTAGTTTGTGGTACTGTATTTTGTTCTTTTTGAGGTTTGTAGTTTGTAGTACTGTATTTTGTTCTTTTTGAGGTTTGTAGTTTGTAGTACTGTATTTTGTTTTGTTTTTGTGTGCCGTAAACCAAACTGGGGTAATGACTCTGGTTGAAAAGTTTCTATTTTCGTAATGGTAGGTGACCTAGGATGAGTTTTGGAGTACTTTTGCAGTCTTTGTATGTAATTTTAAAGCGGGGTTGTATTGTACCTGATGTGTGCGTACTTGGCACTGATATGTAGTTTACGAATGTTCATCCATAGTTTAAAGATGAAGAAATACGTGATGAATGCGGCTGCGTTGCGGAAACGGAATTATATCATGTATATGGTGATATACAATCATGATTTATATTTGTGTATATAATTCGATTCTTGAATTCTTATATTTCTAGGAGCTCGAAAGGAACAAAAGCGAGCTGGATCGGTTGCACTCTGAGCACTGTAAGTAGTTTTATGCTTTCATTTTTGCATTATTTTAGTTAGCTTGAGAGTTTCTATGTGATTTTTTTCATTAATAATTCCCAAGTTGTCACTTAATTCTATGGCATCATCGATCATACCAACGAAAATTAGTATCTTTGTTTAATTCGGTCAGCATTAGTGGCACCCTAGTAATCACGGTTTTGCAGAATCAAAATCTAGTAGCCTAGTAGCCAAAAGAAGGCAACTATGCATATGTAAAAACAGTTTATTTGCAAATTGCCTGTATTTGTTTTCTGTTTTGAAAAATAGATTAGTTATAATTGAATAACGGTTTCAGCTGTGGCCGTAGATGCAGTCAAAGTGCTTGAAGATGAGCGAAAGAAGTTGAAATCTGAGCTGAAGGAGGTTAAAGAAAGGTAATTATTTATATTATATAAAGTTGGGAGCTTTGTCTGTTTGTTTGTTTGATTGATTGTGTGTTTGGATGATGTGCGTTACGCTCAGGAAGTAGGGCTGGTTATTTATATTTATAAAAATGGAAGTAAGTAGATGTGGAAGAAATTGCAGCGTGAAATCTCGCCGTTTCGTAGACCACGGAAATAAGTTACAGTCTTGAACGTCTACGATGTTAACTATTACTTTGGTTTAAATTGTCATTGAGAAACAAATTGCACAATAGCGAAAAGGTACCTTTGTTGTGTCCAATTGTCGAATGTAAGTCTATTTTCACCATGCTATCGGTAGTATGCGTGCTTTTGCGTCTGAACGAATGACTTGATTCCTATTCTATCAATTTTGGAATAATATTTTCTAATATGTAAAATTTGCGAAGCAAACTTCATGTTAGGCGCTTATTTTGAGAGTTGTATGAAACATTCGTAGTTGAATATCAGCCTAAATTGTAATCGGTTGCATCTTTGGATTGTCATGCATATTATCGTGTTGTCTAGTATGCGCCTTGTATTTTTAATTCCAACTGTACATGGAAAACCAATAGACCTAAATAGCAAACGTCTATCCCAAAGACCTAAATAGCAACGTAATAGCACGAGCAATAGTGCACAGTTAGCACCAAAAGGGAGCTAATTGTGTCTAGTTTGGTGTCTATTGGCGTGTGATTTGGTGCTAACTGCGTACTATTGCTCGTGCTAATACGTTGCTATTTAGGTCTATGTACTAGACCTGGTCTATTCATTTTGTGTGATGTACTTGTCCAAAAATGACATCTGTTTAACACCTGCGCGTCTTTTTAAGGGGGAATTGAATTTTTTTAAGAGACTGAAAGAAGCCCCAATGAGTTTGCCCTATATGGCAGTTTCGTTTTGCTTTCTAGCAAATTGTCTTAAGTTATATTCCAAAAACCTCTGATTATGTGCAGTGCAGTACTCTGCCGTTCGGTATTATTTCCTAGCGTAATATTCGTGTGATCTCGTTTTTACAAATGGGTTTATCGTAAAACCCTCGTATGCGATCGGCTCGAAACGGGGTGCCATACTCGTATGGTCATTGCTTACTCTTCTTTCCTACATTACTACATTTACACCTTTTACACTAGTTATATATTCATTTTTTATTATAGTGTGTGTGGAAATTTTTCATATATATTGCCATTAGAGCAGTTTTCCACCTGTAACGCCGTAACTTGTTGTCAAGTCTCTCAAGTCTCTTCAACTCTCTTGAAGGTCTGCGAACAAGTCCTAAGCTTTGAAAACAGTATTCAACTAGCTTGGTTTTCGTTAATGAGATTCATTTATTTCCACATTTGAATGCCGCAAGACTGCTGCTTTATTCAAAGCGAATTCAGTGCAGTGTTCAAAACTTTTGATGATTTGTCATTTGTCCCGTAGGCGGTCAAGCAGAAAGTTGACCAATTAATCACGAGTTCTAAATAGAGAATTCTCTAACAATGAATATGATCCACTTTTGAGTTCGGTAAAATATTTATGCATTGCTTATTTATTTATTTATTTATTTATTGTGCATTTCAGAGAACAACGATTGACTGGTGACTACGTTGAATTGGAAGAGGAGAATATTACACTACAGAAGACGGTACGGTTTTGTTCTTATTTTTACTTTATCGTAATATTTATTTAGCGAGCTTTTACCTAAGTTTTTTACTTTTGCTTTGGTTTTTTCAATACTATAAATGTCCATTTCTTATTATTGATTTCAATAATTGTGGATTGGTTCTTGAAAAAGCGTAAAAGATACTGCATTGTTTACTAGTGTAAGTGTAGGTAAAGACTTTAATCTAACATTCGTTCCGTAACCAACAGAACATTCAAACTTTAAACGCTTATGAAAATTTCATGAAACATGATGCTCTCATTCCAGGTTGCCAGTCTTCGAGGTGCCCAGATTGAGTACGAGTCAATGAAAATTGACTGTAAAAGGTAGTGATTATTTAGTGTTTTAGGGAATAATTTACCTTTTATTCTGTAGTGTATGGTATTCTGTGGTATGATATGGTACGCTAGTACGGAATGGGTATGATGTGATATATTGTGGCATCTTATGATGATATTATAAAGCGTTTTGCTTCCATTAGTGCGTGATTATCGAGTTCTTATGTCAAAATTTGTATGTACGTCTTTTTTCTATTTGTTTTTAGTTTTTGGTCTCCCAAACGATAGGCCTTTTAACCTAACGCTGTGTTATTTAGGTACTTGGACGAGATTTTCCAACTACAGAATACTGTAGAAGAATCAGAGAAATTGAAGAGTATAGCCGAGAAGCAGGTATTGTTTTTTTTTCTTTGATACTTGTAATTGTAATGGGTGGTGTTTCAAAACGCATCTACGTTAGTTATGGTTATAATATAGTTGACCGATATTGCTTGAAAATTGTGTGGTTTTCGTTGTAGTTGTGTCACTAGTTGTCATGTAAACTCCAACATTTCCGTTCAAATTTCTGGGCATTTGACCATTTGAAGATCAGAAATTGGACCAACTTTGCGTGTGATATATGCAAATGTTCAGCATTCGTTTAAAACAAACACACTCACCAGCGATTGTATGTAAAACAATGTCGTTTGTTGGATTATTCAAATTGGTTAATTGCTTATGAGAATAACAGTTTTTTGTGTGCTTATTCGTATGATCATGGGGTCAAGCGTTTCACATGAGGTCAATATTTGTGTTCCGATTTGTTGCTGAAAAAAAAGGAAAACGGCACCTATTTAAACTGGATTGGTATACTGTAGGCAAAAACTGCGGACTGCGAGCTTCGGTAGCTTCGTCTGACGGAACCCTCTGAATTCTCGATCCTCGATCGTAACGTATCATATGTACATTCGAACAAACAAACGAAGTGTTGAATGAAGTTTTTAATTTTCATTTCTCATTTTGTTTAGGTAGAAGAAGCACTTCTCACCGCGCAACAAGAACGCGAACAGCGGCTGGCGATGAAAAGAGAGCTGGAAAGTGCGAAGAACGCCGAGCACATGAGCCATCTCAATGATTTGATGCTGGGATTGGAAAGGTTATTTTTTTGATGGCCTTTAGTTTTATAATAGTTCAAGTTCAGTCCCCTGCATCCGTATGAAGCTGAGATTTGCCTCCCAAGGACTGAAAAAGAGGGAAAATAGGAATCAGAGGGACGCTTTGTCCGAATTTTTCATATTGCACAAATATGTACCTTAAGCTTGTAAGCTGTAAGCAAATATGTGGTAAGCTTACTGTAAGCTGTATGCAAATATGTTCTGTAAACTTTTTTCCATATTTCCAGGCTGAACGAGGAAGGTGATATGCCGAAGAATGCTGCGCCGGCCCCTGGGGCCAATGACTTGTTCTCGGAATTACAGGGTGATATGGATGGAAAGGTTAGTTTTTGTGCTTTTTTTCAAATTGTTTTTGGTCCTGAGTTCTGCAACTAGAGGTGAGATCACTGAAAAGAGATGACAGCTTGTTTAGCAAAATTTATAACGTGTAGTTATCCCCTTAGGCGAATTTTATATCCTTGTTGCCTATTGCTATTCGAAGCATGGTGTGTATTATCACTGTGTTTCAGCTGTCCAGTAAAGGTGTTGGGGGACTTAATTAATTAATCTTCTTTGTATACCGTACCTTATAAATTTAGGTCAAGGAGCTGGAGTCGACCAAGGATGCCCTGGAAGAGCAGCTAAAGGACACGGAGAAATCGTCGGTGGAACTTGTACAGGCACTGATGAACAAGCTGAGTATCAATTATCAAGGAGGTTGGTGTTTTGTAGTCTGTAGCTCGTATGAATTAGTTTACTTTGTTCTGTGTTGTCTCTCTATGAATTACTGTAAGGTAGGAGTTGTACTACTACCGTACTACTGTAAACTACAGTAAACTGAGGGACTTACTACTCTAGGAGTGTGATACCTGCAGCAGTGTAGTTCCACGAATTTGGTTCGAATTTCGAATCTTTGTGGTTTCAGTGTTTTTTTTCAGAATTGGATTATAAGCACGTTCGCCAGCAGAAGGATATCGTCCTGGAAAAGTTGGAGAACGCATTGAAGACTGGTGCAGACCCAGATGCTGATAAGAAGGTTGGTGATACGTTAAAGTGTTATGGCACGTGGTTTGTGAAGCGTATCGTACTGGAGAACTGGTTTCTCCTCACATCAGTTTGTAAGGAGTGCCGTTAAACACGCTTCGCAAACGGCTTCCCTTGTCGAATTTGGAACTACGTACATGGATCGGCTTGTCGATTTTAATTTTTTTTTGGAGCGATTTCGATTATGTAATCTTGTAGTGTGACACTCTCAATTTCCAGGCTCTGGCTTCAAAAGCCGACATGCGGACGCTTCTCCTATGTGCCGGAGAGAAGAATGCCCAATTGGCAGCCGCACAGGTAAATTTTGAAATTTCTTGTACTTTTTTTAAACTTTTAAACTTCTTTCCATCTTGATTTGTGTATTTGTTAGTTGTAACTAGTGAGTTATCCACCGCGGAGATGAAATATAAATAGAGATATTGCATTCATACTTGATTGGAATTATGAATATCGTTGTGGTGTTCGTTCTTATTTATGTAACCTTTGTTTCTTATTTATCAGTGTTTATTGAGATTGAGATAATCCAAAAGTAACGGAAACACATGAATACAGTAGTCATGTCCCACAGAGTAATGGGTCCAAATCTTTCCCTAATTTCACTTGTATGGTTTAGGATATGATGATTGCGCTCTCCGACTCGCTCTATCAATTTTATCATCAAATGGTGCAGAATGCGGGAATGTCGAGCGACAAGACGGTTATTGATGTGAGTATTATTTACTTGTGACTTTATTTGTTTATTAAAGAACACAATAGGTACAGTAGGTAGTGGATCACAAGATCACGATGGTTTGATGAATGTAAATGTGTAAAACATGTGGGTGATATGCTGCATCATGCCGTTTGTAATTGGTGCTTGGTTCAACGGCACATAATACATATTTATTGGATCCAACGAATCGTAGGGTCAAAGAAGAAAAATTCTTAAAGTAGTATAAGCTCGCAAACCAAAAGGTACCCTAAGATGTGGTGTTTGTACTAGTTATCCAAACGATATGGCTTGTCCCATCATGTACTCTTACCCACGATTGACATGATTGTAGCCAACCGGAACGGTTCGATTCTCTTTTAATTTCTAATAAATAATGATTATGGACCCACCCGTACTTCTTTACACTTATTTTTCCTTCCAGATTGTGAAGAAGCTCCGACAGCTTGCCAAAGAAAACGCTGAGGAAATGCCCCAGGTATCGCTGGCCGACGAGGGTGTTGAGAGTGGAACGGAGACCGATTCGGGTGAGTGTCTTATGGTTTAAAGCGGTATGACACATGGTTTTTAAAGGTATATGGAAGTTATTGTATAATTATACAAAAAAATAAAAGGCTACGTGGCACCTGATAACCGTCTAGATGTCCATATTCACATTCACTGATTGCAGTACTTTTTCCAGATCCACAAAAATCGTGGTGTAGAGAAACTATAAGGATTTCAAACGAAATGCGTCCTTTGACTTTTTGATGGTATGGCTGGTTTGTGGGGAAAAATAATAAATTATCCAGTAATATATTTCCAGGTCGATCCAATTCGATTCCGTTTAACGCCGCTCGTTCTGTGTTGAACCCAACGTTCATTCGGGAAGTTGATGGAAAGCTCAGTTCTTCGAAGGTGGCCCAGCTCGTGCAGGAGGGCGATCTGAGACAGAGGATAGTCACTGGTAAGAGACCATAGCAGTCCTTGTTGTTGAGTATATTTATCAGTTCAGTTTCGTATGTTATTAATGCACACGGTTCCTTGTTAGTATGATGGTGTCCTTACCGCACCAACATCTTAGGGTACCTTTTGGTTTACGAGCTGACAGCAACTACCCCAAAACTTTCTTCTTTCTTCTTTGTTCCTACGACTCGTTGATCCAATAAACATTTATTTATTATTAGCGTTAAGGTTAACTATCTGGCAGTAGTTACGTTTATTGTACCTAACAATAAGAGGTGTATAGTAATAGTTATATCCTTACTACGATACAAGGAATTTGGTCTCACAGCGAACTTTTGTACGTGTAGCCAGGACATGCTCAGAAATGGTGTGATTTGAAACGTTTCTATTTCTATGCATATGCACTATGTTGGCCGTGGTTTGGTGGTCCAATGCTCAATGTTTCACTACTTTAACTTAATGAAGTGAATTCGTTGGCACATTGCTGTAATTACCTCATGTTTTTTTATCGCTATGCTTATTCAGTTAGTCGTGGTGCGCCGGAATACTACGCATTGTGTAAAAAATGTGGCACAAATATTCAAATTTCCAGAATATTCTTCAAAACCGCGAGAGAACGGCGAGCAATATCACTTTAAAAATATAATTTCCAGACGGTTCCTCACTGGTCGAGACATCGGAGAGTGTCGCCAAGTTGGTGAACGCTGTGAAACGAGCGGCCGAACAAACGATGAACACCCGAGTGGAGACAAGTGGGCAGGAAGCCGAGGAGATGGCACTTCAGAATATGAAGCTGAGGAGTCTGCTCAGTACTAAGCGGTGGGTTACTTACCTTAGAATACTTTAGAGTTAGAGAGGTAAGGTAGTTGACGCGGTAGTAAGGTGGTATGCTAATGACGCCGCGAGAATAGCTTTTATATAGGTGACTAGCAACGCTGATAGTTAACCTGGTAGCAAGTTGGTGCACTGCGCCGTGTTCAACTTACTCTAGTATCTAGTATCATGTGCTTTATTCTGCCTCGCAAAGAACCCAACATATTGACTTTCGTTCGCGGCCACTCCTTATATGAAACGGAACGACATTGAGGATAATTTTTGGCCGTTCTATCGTTCTATGTTCCTTTGGTTGAGGCAAACTGGTGGTTCGTGGTTGTCATCAAACAGATCACTGCCAAGTACCAAAAGTACATTTTGTGACATCTTACATGTGTTCATTCTTTTGTTCTTTTAGCGATCAGATCTCCACGTTGCGCACAGTGCTCAAGTCCAACAAGATCACGGCGGAGTCGGCGCTGGCCTCGTTGAGAGAAAAGTACGAAAGTGAGAAGATGCTCAACCAGGACATGACGGAGAAATTGAGAAGGGAATTGAAGCAGTTCAAGGTGAGATTTAAGTCTATTTTCTGTTTTTGATTGTCCTGTGCAGCACAAGACACGACAACTTGCGCACCTAACGTCACCCGACTGAAATAGGACCTTGTCTTTTGATGTTGATTTGCTGTTATGATCCAGGGTAGGCAGTTTATAAGAAAAGAACATACAAAGAATGTCTGGCAGCAGTTTACTAGTGGTGGGCATTTAGTGTCGGTATTGGGGGTTTTTGAATACTGGGTTGATAGTGGTAACGTTGGGTTATGATATAAATAGAATACTGGATTATAATCAAAACTGCTTCCGTAACGTCTATGAACTGTATCCGAGAATCAGGCCGGACTATAAGGGCTTTAAGAATAGGTGCCTTCTTTATTCTTGTTTTGTTTGATTGTTCACTCTCTCCCAAAACCTCAAGCGGTAAGTCCCTTAGTTCCTTTCTTCAATATTGGATTTTCTTTATTTGGTATTTCAGGAAGACGCTGCCACTTTTGCTTCACATCGTGCAATGTTCACGGCCAGGTGCGAGGAACTGCAGGCTCAGGTAATTTATTCTGCCGGAAATTTTTACAGCGGTATAACATCCGGTTTTGTAACGTATGCTGGGGGTTGTGTTCCCGTGCAGTGTGTGCAACTGACTGCGCCAGTGTACACGTAAACTGGAACCGCAGCATCCAGCATATATTTCAAAAACCTGCTGTTATATCGCAAAAAATTTTTTATGTTGTGGGAGTTTTTGTCCTGAATTGTGGAAATAACAAATTATTGACATTCCAAAACTAGGTTGCATTTATGATTTTCATGAAACATGCGCGTTTTGCTTTTGCATTCCATGAGGCCTTTGAGTAAAGTGCGAGCGAATCCGTATTTCTAACACTTTCTTGGTTAACTGTTAATTTAACCCACGACATAGGAAACCTTTGGCATACGTTTCAAATACCGCATGTTATCCTCCTTTAAAAGAAAATTTAATTCGTTCGATACATTTCAGGTCGAAGAGCTGCAAACCGAGCAACGCGCCAATGAGGAGGAAAAGCGAACACTGAACCAATTGTTGAGGATGGCCATCCAGCAGAAACTGGCTCTCACACAACGATTGGAGGATGTCGAGGTTTGTGGTTCAGCTGGTTAGAGTCTTGATTTTGGTGCGAGAGGTCGAGGGTTCGAACTCTAGTTGGGGGGTGTTTGCGGTTTGTAGTCCTCATATGGAAATACGTATTTCTTTGTCGTCCCCATTTTTAGATGTATACCTGTATTCGCGTGTAACATGTTGCACGTTACCTGTTAATAGAAACGTTTTTTCAGTCTGATTCACAGTCAGCCTTATTTGAGCCGAATTTTTATTACTAGTGTTTTTTTCTCTCTTTGACTTGGCTATAAAACAACTATCCCGAGGAATTTAGTTTGCCAACGCGCAAAAGAAAGGCGATGTGCAGGTGAAATGAATGTTATTATCGTTGTTTTCTTTTTTATTAATGTTGTGCTACTTTGCACCGACACTTTATATTCAAGCATTAGATAGATCGATAGATGTTGTGGAGTCACTGCTAGACGCTGTAATATTTTTCACTTTTTATTTTTTTGATGATTTAGGTTTAGGATTTTTTCTTTTGAGTATGTGTCAGCAATGCGTGTAACTTTAAGAGATCAGTACATGGTACATAAAGAGAAGAATATGTCGTAGCGGAAACATTGCGTTATTAGCGGAGCAAAATGTCTGATCTGATCCTACTGTACTTTTTGAGAGAGCGAGTATTTCTCGCTTTATATCTAACCCTTTTGTTGTAAAACAAAATCATTCGAAATTATTTCTAGCTGCCTATTCTGGTTACTGCGAATTGCTTGTTCTCATAATCATAACTTTTCAAGAAAAAAATTCGTGCGGACATAAGTATACAGGTTTTCAGGATAAGCTGAAATTGCGTGCTCAAACAGTTGGTACTTTTATATTCTATTCAAATTAAAAAAGAAAAATAATTGCCCTATGTTTTCCCCGGGCTTTGTAGTTTGTGGTCTATCTACGGATTATATTGTTTACAAGCATATCCCTTCGTTGTTTATTGTCCTACACATAATGTCTCTTGTGCTATGCTACAGTATCCTCAGTAGCAATAGGCCTTTGTTCCTAAAACGTTATATTGTCACTTCTGCTTTCATCTCCTTATGCTTAGTGTAGGTAGGTGGTGGTGGTGGTGAGTGGCCTCACCTTTCCATTTGCTCTCTGTTGTATTATTATACGGTAGTGAAACTATGTGGCAAGTGCTAATGGTACCGTACCGACTGCTCCCAGCTTTCGTCTCCTTCTGTATGTGTCCGTCGGGAGTTTGTTCCCCAAAGTGAGCCATGGGTCTCTTTGCCCTTTGTTGCTGGGCATTCCTCCGTTCGTCCCAGAAGAATACTTGTCTGCCCGTTTGTGGGAGGTCCTTTGGATGTAGGTCACCCCTGGCTTATCAACATTATATACTTAAATATTGGCGTTGATACATGTGAGGGGTGTTAATTAGGCTTAGGCTTAGGCTTAGGCTTAGGCTTATTAATTAGCTAGGGTTAGACGCGGCACCTGTATGTCGTATGTGTTGTATGATTGTGTGCTTGGGGGCTCAGTTTATTTGTTTACAATACAAACTTTGATAATTAGCAGGTTGATCGTGATCGTCATTCGTTCAAACGCGTCAATAAGCAGCCGGCCAGCCTTCCCACAGGACCCAGGATTGTCAGGTAGAGATGGTTACTGTAGCTTACTCATTCTTGTTTATTGATTGAATTGAGATATTGAGAGGTGGTAGCTTGTTGATTTTTTTTGTAGTTTCCCATACAAGTGCGTATTTTCATCCCATAAACCTAGGGTGACATTTTGTTTTGTATTTGCGGCATTTGCGCCGTGGAGGAGATGCTCATCGTTTCATAAACGTTAAACAAGAGCAATACAATATTAGTGTTTGCTGCTGTTCAAAGGAAAACGGAAAAAACCATTTGGTGACCAGATGATGACGGTTTTCGATGAAACTTGGTCACGACATCGTCATCAAGTGGTCGCCAACTGGGCTGGTCCATGAAAAAAATCCAATGAACCGTCACCAAATGGGTTCACCCATTTCCTATGATATTTATTGTCTCGATTTAGGTATCCTCAGGGCGGAGGCTCGCAGCCACAAGGATCACAACAGAACCGTGGTGTCAAACGGGACTATTGAGGTTATTTATTGATTTTTTTTAATTAGTATAATTAGGACAGACGATGGTCATTCGAGCAAAATGTTCGCAATTGAATAGAGTGGGTATCATGGGTCAAGAGGTCTAGTTCTAATTAGATCACTAATTCTAATTGTCTAATTGTGGCATTGCTCACTACCAACGCTACTGACTGGTTGTTGGTTGAACGTGATATAGAATTGGTCAACAGAATTGGTGAAATTAACTGTAAACGAACTCGTTCGTTCATATGTAGTAGTGTAGTCATCGTTCATATTAAAGCGAAATACCGGCCGGTTTTTGAAACACATCGAGTAAACAAGCATTCTTATGCAGCGTATGCAAATGAACATAAATTAGAATAAAAAAATCGAGCTAAATTCGAGCAAGCATAAGTATGTAAGAATTCAGTTGTGTTGTCCACGGTGTGTTTCAAGAACCGGCCATTTCGCTTTAAACTATCGGAATAAGATAATATGTCTGAATTTGAATTATATGAATCCTGTTTTCAGTTTCTTCCCCGCGAATTGTTCCGTTTATCGTGATGTACTGTGCCGCTACCGTATCACCGAAATGAGTCTCGTGACGTCACGGGTCGGTTGCCTACTGTAACTCATTTCGAGAGGAGCGCGCCCTTTCTTTCTCTCGCCAGCTCTCCTCTAATCGTATGATCTATCGAATACTACAGTACGCTCTAGGAAATGCAGCGAGCATACGGTAGGATTATGTACTGTATTTACTGAATAATACAGTATACTGTAGGAAGTACCGTGGTCAGTATGATGCCCGCCTTCGGCTAATCTTTTTATCAAAAGTTACAGTAATTATCGTCTGGTTAATCATCTAGTTAATCAATTATTTATTCTTTCTATAGTAATTAGTAAATGAGATGAACTCATCGCCTTTGTGTTAAAGTGTCTTGAAGTTTGGGCGATAACTTTTTTTATTGTAATACACTCAATATTTTATTAATTTTATCATACATGTTTCATTAATTACTTACATAATAAACTAACTAACCTAAGTATCTATCACTAATTGTATAAGATTCGTTTCCCTGCTGTGATCTTCGTTTAGTAATTGTTCTTACGTATGTTTTACCCGTTTTATCCTTGGCTTGAATTAACTATGAATATGAAGATGCGATATGCTCTAACCAAATTTGCTCATCTGTTTTTGAATTCCCTGTTTTCCCGCCAAATTGTGCCTTCATTTGAGTTTCTTTTGGGCCACTCACGGTATCCATCCCTTTAAATTTTTCTCTTGATATTCAAGGGTGTTAACTGCTATATGAAAGATGTTGTTGGCGAATATTTATGAGACCAATTCGTTTCTTTACTTACAATGTTTTAGCGTTTTAAATGCATGTCGTTATATTAGTTACAGTAGTAAGCTGGTTTGACCGGTATAAGTTAATAACTGATTATTTTTTGTCAACATAGAGATATTTATTGATGGTATAATTGCTTTGAAATACTAATTGAAATACTGTTGTAAATATAATGAAAGTTTTTTGAGTGTGTTGTTTTTGTTGTTGGAAAAGGGTGAAACAGAACATCACAAAGTATAACAATTTATTATGAATGTAAACATGATATAACAATGAAGTACAGAGAAATGCAAATAAAATATTTGGCAAGCAATATTGGAATAATACTGGATTCTGGAGCGCTGGCATCTTCCCGGACGCAAATGTCAGCGCTGCGTTGTTTGAGCCGCGCGGATGCAAGTTAAGCGCGGCACACATGAGGCTTACACGTTATACTGTAGTGGGAATGGGAATGAGTTGATGTTAGGAACGGAAATTTCAGTTTATAACAGAGTATTGCCAACTTTCTTATTTATCATTTTGTTGCAACTAATGTTTACATAGAACACATTTCTCTGCGTCGTCGATTGGGGGTGTGCGGCGCTTAACTGGCATATGTGCGGCTAGAACGGGACGTTGCAATTCACAGTTTACTATATAAAAAACAATCATGTCACCGAGATCTATTACCCATAGATGTGTATGTCAGCATTGAATTTCCTAGTTTTTATGAAAGTTATCAGACTAATTTACAGTGATAAAAAAACAGTTTATAAATTATTGACTGGACTAGTTTGAGATCATTTCAAAGTAAAACCTGTGGAATGGAATAGTAATATATCGGAATAAATGATTAAATCTATAATATATAAACATGAGATCAGAAGAAACATTGCAATTGTTGTAGGTACCGTAGTTTATGAAACACAGAACTAAAATTCTAATTAGTACACCCAGAGGCTATGCGGCGTTGTTCTTAATCGGAGTCAAGTTGGTATATATTAAAGCGGTATAACATATAGTTTTTGAAGCGTATCTTGGACAGCGGCATTTCCATATGGTGTATGCAAATGAATCCAATTAGAATAAAAAATCGCAGTTATTCGCGTACATTAGATGGGAAGGCACCGTTCAACATACTGGTTAACAGGATGTTGTACCGCTTTAATGAACACTTTCTATAATTGCCTAGTGAATGGGCGGAGGCAAATTAGCATAATTAGGTTTTGAACCCGACTTAGTTATGCTAGAATGCTAGATATAACCTGCTGCAGATCAAGATATATTACTTCACGGTGTGGACGTGTAAATAATCACATCGATCCAATACGAACGAGTTGCGTACTCTGAAAACACGCCACAGTCAGGTTACGGTAGGTGAGGATGTGATTTGGAAAGTAACTTGTTTTACGAAACTTCGCGCAATCGCCGCCGAAGGCGTAAGCCGTTGACTGTTTCTAGCAGTCGCACCTTTTGGAAGGCGCGGTATGTCTGCCACAAGTGCGCGAGAGCGCCGCCATTTGGAAATGAACACCTTTTGCGCGTAACCTTTTGATGAAAGTGCGCCTCTCTCAGGCGCTGGCGTTCTGTGCGGCGACTGCGAAAAGGTTATCAACAATTCTGACTAAAGCCTCAGAAACAACACACAAAAATAATATATTTTGTGTGTCGCCCCTCATAACTCATAATGTTTCTTCTGATGCGTAGATCACTTTTCTTCCTAATCGACGATTAACACGGTCTATGAGTTATTATAATAAGGAATTACTATATGGAATGGGTACTTTGAGTATATTTTGTATTTACAGAAATTAATGTCTAACATAGATAAATAAAACAGATTGTGCATTTACTAATTACGATAAGTAATCAAAGACCCGTTCAATAAATTTGCACACTTATTCTGGACGAATTAATTTTCTCGGGTGCTGGGACTGAAATACTCCGAACCGAACTGAACTTCTGCAAACTAAATATGGCTCAGACTAGGCCCAGGCGCGTGAAAAAACAGCCTGGCGATCAATTTATTATCTCGATTTTTGTCAACTGGAATATGGGACTGCGGGATTCTATATATGCGAACACAAAATTTGAGAATACAAACTACAGACTACATACTGTGACAGAGACTACAAACTACACACTGGCCCCGTCTGTGAACCCGGAATGTGCTGGATGATAGGCTACCAAAGAGGGTCGCGGATGCGGATGCAGTAGCGAGTGATAATCACTGATGTCACAGTCGACCCAGGGCAACCAGCGGAACGCGTAGCGGAACCCGATCCGGAACCTGGAAAGTACGGTAGGTAAGACAGGATGTAGCACCAAGGACCGGACCTCTCCGGCGCGAGGTCGGGAAGACATCTAGAGTGAGGGCTCCAATTAAGGCAGTAAGACACGTGTTTTACGAAACTTGTGCTGGAACACGAACATTTTGGGATCTTGGAAACCCCGTTTTCCTTTATAGTAAGTTGTGTTGTATGCGCCAAATTAAACTCTAGCAGTAATAGCAAATAATATTGCGTGAGTGGAACATTGGGAAGTGTACGTATTGAACCGCTACCCCACCGACACACAGACTATATGCTTGTTCTAATTTCTAATTATCATCCAACGTACGGATATAGTAAAATCAAATAATTGTACTGATTACTATCTATGATTATCATCCTTATATATAAAGGTTTATTGAGGATATGCAATTAAAGCGAAATGGTAGCCCCTTTGGAAAATTTGCATATGATAAGCAAATCCTATGTATCCTATGCTAATTTTGTACGATTGCCGTGGACGATGTACGATTGCCGTGGCCAAAATTAGCATAGGATACATAGGATTTGCTTATCATATGCAAATTTTCCAAAGGGGCTAGCATTTCGCTTTAACCTTTATATATAAGGATGATAATCATCCTTACCTCTTATTCATGAAGTAGTAGATGACTGGATTGAAAACCGTCGACGACATGCCCAACCAATAAATATTTATGTAAATATAGACGTTGATGTAGGGTTCGATCTGCGGCCCGTATATTGTGTAGACAAAGTAAGCGTTGTATGGGAACCAGACCACCATGAAGATAAACACGACAAGGCTGAGCATTGTGGACGCCTGAAACAAATTAGCAAGTTGGGCATATGATATAATTCCACGCACGCGGCGTATCTTCACTAGGAGGTAAGCGAAACGCACAACAAATCTACCTGCGGCGTTATTTTCTTAGAAGAGGCAGGTACGCCACACGTATTTATAAAATTACAATTTTTTCAGTAAGAAAAGGGGGCAACAGGGAAAACGCATTCGAAATACCCATAACGTGCAAAGTTGGCATAACAAGATCAAGATCTTCAGAAATGCGCCTTGATTTGTTGCGTTTTCACCAGGACACGTAACTCTCATTTCGAAAGCGAATAGTTTAGAAAGTATTTTCACCAACCTTCTTTTTCTGTGCCACGCTCCTAATATGCCTGCTGTCTCCAAGTACTTCTTTCCGTCGAAGTACGACACCGACGCGGAAGTACGCGAAGGAGAGGATCACGAGAGGGATGACGTACTGGACGAAGCACAAAGTGTAGTTGTATCTGAAAAGAGGCGCTGGAGTTAACACGCGTTAATATTCTAGTTGTGAATGGCCAATGGCCACGAATACTCTATGCTAGCTCATATAATAGTAGCCACGAAGAGCCGGTTTCTTTGCTAGCTTCAACATATGGTTTTGATCCTTACAACCTCGAAAGCTAGAGAGAGAAAGCAAGAAAGAGAGAGAGAGAGAGAGTCGGGAGGAGAGCGAGAAAGAAAAAGAAAAAGAGAACGAGAGAGAGAGAGAGACATAGAGAGATAGCGAGAGAGAGATAGTGAGAGACAGGAAGAGAGAGGGAGAGATAGAGACATGTGGAGACTCAATAACCTAAACTTACACTGTAAATAAGGATGATTCAGATGCGCCTCCATCAGGAAAATTATCCGCTAAGCATACGGGATCCTCGAACATGTAATCACCATTCCAGAAGTAGTTCACCTAAATTATTGCCAAGTTACACTAATCGTTGTAAATTTCGCTTCTAACTGGCACAAATTTTGCTTCTAACTGGCACAAATTTCGCTTCTAACTGGCACAAATTTCGCTTCTAACTGGCACAAATTTCGCTTCTAACCACCAATTTAGCTTCTAACTGGCACAAATTTCGTCTTATAACTGGTGTGACCAAATGCTGTGTTGCCGCGTTGTCGATGTCGAAGCGTGTCTATTGGTCATTGATCATGCCATCATCAATAATACAAAAGTAATCACTATTCATAAAATTGATCGGCATGAAATGCAATAACATTAAATCGATATCGTACCTCAATGTGCGATGCCAGCAGAGCCGGAACTCCACAAAGAATCGACAGGATCCAAACGACGATTATTACGGCGATAGTAGCCCGGCGTCCTGGCCGACGGCGAAGCGGGTGCACTATAGCCCAATACCTGAAATGAAGATATAAAAAGAAAAAAATGAAGAGAAACCCTGAGTGTGTCCCGTAGGGTTAGGCTTAGGCTTAGGCACTTTGTTGATGGCAGTTATGCACATTTCCTCGGCAAACGAAATTGCAACAATGGGAAACTTCGTGTGCAGGCAGGCGTGAAAACGACGTGCAATTTGCACGTTGTACTCACGCCGTTTCGACTAGGCGATTGCGCGGGCAAGCGGCGAGGGTGCCGCGAGCACAGTGATGAGTCGCAGAGCACGGTTCTTGTCTTTACACTATTGTAAACACTCACCGATCTATGCTCATGACAATCATTGTGAAAACGCTGGCACATATCGGGGTGATTCCCATTAAGTTATTGACTCCACAATAGAAATGACCAAATCTGAAAATGAAATAAGTTAGTTGATTTTGGTTTTCCCTTTCTTACCCGATTACAAAGTTAGCAATTCAACTTACGCTCACTTGCTAATCATAAAGTTAAACTACTAGGATAGAGCTCCCCTCTTGCTTCTGCACTTCTTCAACGCGTTGTTCATGTTTAATAAACTCACGTATTTCTTAGCCCTTAGCGTATCCCGCGAGGTCAAATACCAAAATCTCACTTTTTATTGTTTCATTATCATGTAAAGGGGATTACTACTATATTTTCTGTAGATATTTCTAGAAATTCTTTTTTTTTTACTTTTTTTTTATGTGCATATTATATTGATATCCCCACCCTCAAAATTATATTTAACAATAAATGTAATAATTTTCATTTTAAGTATCAAAGGAAATACCAAGGAGATTAAATTTTTCTATAAAGGAAATTAGGCTATGATTGGATGTGATCTCCATCTTCTTTAGAATATAATTAGAGCGTAAAGTTCACCCGTTTTTAACTCTTTTTGAAGCACTAAAGGCAAAGTCCACAGAAATTATAGTTCAGCCAAAATATCTAGTTTCCTAAATTGTACAAGAACATCTTGTATAGAATACTTTAATTTTAATATTGCTTTATACTCATGAACGCCTAAAGTTTTCCCGCGCACCTCACCTATTTGAAAGGGTAGGGGTAGTTGCGCCACTTTTACGCCACAGCAGTGCCAACTAGAATATTTGGCGCATGTCTTGCGCAACCCCCGCACCCTAATTTTTTGGTGCAAACCTAAGCCCTAATAAACATGGTTCCCAAATAAATCATAATGCAATAAGGTCGGGCAGATATGTTTGCTTTGAGAGTGCTCTTCTATTTACAAAGCAATTGGATTATCTTTCTGCCGATTCTTGAATAGAGGGCTCCGGGAGAAACTAACACTACTTTGAATATTGCCCACGGAAATATGCATAGTAAATATCGATTGAAGAAAACGGTACAAAAGGAGATTTTAAGATTCAATGGCCCGTCTAACAGTAAAAAAACGTGAAACTTTGCTCAGCCATGGCGCAAAAAAAGTGTGCAGTGAAGTGGTTGCGCGAGGAGCGCGACAAAGGGTCAGAGAAAATACGCATGTCTATAATTCGACTAAACTATGCGGTGTAGATGTATAGATACTCCCAAAACGTAAATAATTTTGAGTAGAAAATGGTCCATGCAACTCAACGTGAAGATCTTTCGCTGAAGTTCGGTACAAGGAAGTTACGAAAATTTTATGAATCGGACCTCATTAATTAAAAGTGTATAAAACTTAAAACCCACCGCCAAACATAATAAAAATTGTATGACCACGTGAAACCCGTATTCAGTATTGAAATTGAAGCGTCGGCAATTGCGAGGTTGAGCAAGTAGTAATTGGTTACGGTACGCATCCGCTCATGACAGAGGACGATCCTAAATGGTGTCATTATTGTAAGTACTGTATTGTTGTTGGCTTAATTTTGTAATTATCAGGCAATTCGACCTGCAGCACAGATGCGATCTTTAGTAGGAAAATATCCTTCAAAGAATAATACTTCGAAGTTATTTATTGTTTCCTTTTCAGAAAACGAACGAACTAATGCACCAAATATAATCGCTGTTTATTAGTTTCTTGAAACATATGATTTACAGATGACTTCAGTTTAGAGTGGTATAGGTATAACAACCGTTATGGAAAATCGGTTGGACAACCTCAGGCCCTATGCTATGCAAATGACTTTGCACACGCTAATACACATTATGAAGTTGCCATCATATGTTTCAAAAACCGCCTGCTATACTTCTTTAAAAACAAGTAAACAAGATCTCATACATAGTGCTCAAGTCTCTATATCATGGCTCAAAAAGAGTTGCGGTAGCTGGATTCGAACTCGCAACCTCTCTCGGTCTGGTGTGGAGCTTTAGCCACTACCCCTGCAGGTCAGACAACATAAGAACCAACTCACCATATCACTGTAAAGTTGCCGACGAGCGCGAAGAAAATTGTGAAAATGAATAGAAGATTATAGACGAGTTGCCAGAATATCGGGTGATGGAAGGGAAACTCCATACAGTGCACATTGGAAATGTTGCTGTGGTGCAACTCCTCGCAGCAGGAAAAGTTGCTGAAGAAGCGGATATTAAGCTGCTGCCTCTGCCACACAGCGCTGCCATATGTCTTGTCAAATGAAAATGTACACATTCGGTACCGCGTTTGCTAACTCCCTAGTCGAAAAGCGAAAGTTTCTCATTTACTTCGCTTTCTTATGGTTAGATGTTGAGAATGAGTAGCAGAATGCAAGCCAATCAAAAGTACACGTTCATTCATTCATTACATTCAAGTTTAGGAATCATGATGCAAGAATAAAAGATAAGGTTGGTGACGAATATAGATGCAGAAAACAAGTTTCCAAACAAAATATGATATATTAATGATGAAATAGGCGCCGGGCCATTGAAGGCGCCACTGCTACAATCAGCGAACGCATAGAGTTCTATGTGAATTAATTTGTTAGTATATAAAATTCTTACCGCTGTAAAATGGCTTCAATTTCCTCCAGTGATAAGTCGGTTCCTAAGTTGCAGGACATTTCTTTCTGAAATTAGAAATTAATTTAAAGGGGTATAACACGTGGTCGGCCGAGGCGAACATCAACGTTTAGAAGGGCGGTGCAGCTGGTACACGAGGCAAAATCACAGACTAGTCACTTAAACTCGCAATCGATAAATAATGTGATGCTGCTACGAAATAGCTGGTGTTTCTAAACAACCTACATCCTAGAAATATTACATAATATAACTTCTTGGTTTGTCATGTTACAAATGTTAATCAACAAACTAGTTGGTATGTCTGGTGCATCGTCTGCATGCAAGAAATAAACTATCTAACATTTTAGTGGGTTTGTACTTTATTCCTTAATCACTAATTTAGTTGGATATGTAATACTTGACCCATACGAGCCCGTAGAGAAACCTAAACCTGTATACAATTCACATGCATGAGTGATAAGCATTGTTGATTTGTGTAAAGCTTACATATTCTTAGGGTTCAATTATGGCAATTACAATTGAAGCGTAAACTGAATAAGTTTCAATGAGTATAAATAGTTTCAACAATTGCAAGAGTGTAAAGAATGAAAAATTGATTGGAAAATGTTTAAAGCGATATAGCGGCCGGATTTTAGAAAGTACTTCAGGCTACAAATCGATGTGAAACATTCTCCGGAAAGATCACAAAAATCAGGTGCGCCTAGAAGTTGCCGAGTGGCAAAAAGAAAAAGATAGAGCGATACAACCGTGTTTTCTATGCATATAAATTGAAAAGAAAGCCTTGCGTTCCCTTTAAAAAGTAGACTACCTGCTATGATATTTGTTTCCGAGCATTTTCCGCGGAAAAACCAGCTAGTTTTTTACTAGTTTCCTACTAGGTTTTTAGTCGAAAAAAGCTCGGAAACGCAAAGTTTCTCGGAAAATGCTGGGAAAATCCGCGGGAAATGCTCGGAAACGGACAAACAGACGGCTCCCGAGCTCGGCCCGCCTATTTTCCGAGCTCGGCCCGAGAACCTCAAAGTTTCCGAGCTTTTTCCGAGAATCTTCTCGGAGAATACTCGGAGAATCCGCGGAAAATCCTCGGAAACGCAAAGATTCTCGGAAAATGCTCGGGATTCATTAACGGAGTGTGTAAGAAAAGCAGTAAAGAGAGAGAGAGAGAGCGAGAGAGAGCGAGAGAGAGAGAGAGTGAGAGGGAGAGGGAGAGATAGAGAGAGAGAGAGAGAGAGAGAGAGAGGGAGAGATAGAGAGAGAGAGAGAGAGATAAAGAGCTATATCGAGAGAGAAATTTTGTAGACAGTTTTTGCGTACGCAATGTGAAAGTAACTAGGAAACACCTGCATTTATTTGAAAGAATAAAAAGAGCTAATTGTAATTAGCGAAGCTTTATAATTATAATAATCCGTATGGTATAAAATTTATTTATTTATTTATTTATTAAATAGCACCGTGTAACAAATAATATGACCAAGATAAAGCAATGTACATTGCACATATAACTATAAATAAGGTTAATTTTTAATTTATAAAATATGGTTCATTGCTTACAGCAAACTAAACATTGACCCATGGGAGACCTAAGACGAGTACGCGCTTCGGCTTTATTTTGTCATCATCAATAATTATTAATATTAACTTATTATTTTTTGTTACATATAAAACTGTTCGCCCACTCTTTTCTATATGTTCTTGTTCTTTCTTCTGTTAAAACAATAATTTAATTTAAATAAAAAAGGGTACACTTATAATCCTGTCACCAATAATCACACACCTAAAACTAGTGAAAATTTAATTAATCAAATAATTTTTTTATGAAAAATTAAGATTAAATCTTAATTTTTAGGGTTTCGTAGGCATGACTAAGTCTGGGCGCAAAGTATATTATCATAAAAAAACTTGTTTTTCTTGAGATTACAAGCACGAATATCTGAATGAGATTGTTTTTGAATTATCGTCCGTAGGCTATTTTATTTTGTATCAATGGTAAGATAGTAGGATAGGGATTCTGCTTCTCACTAATATTACCGTACCTTCAGATTTCTCGTTAAACTGGCACAAAAGGGCACATTTGAATATTTAAAAAATTTTAAAATTTGTTTTACGCTTCAAGAGCGTGCACCTTTATTCAAGGGTGAAAATACAGATTCAATGTTTGCTTATGACATGTTCCGCAGAGGTCCTGAGCAGTAGGCGACGAGTTCTAGACAAATTGCTCGACGTCGTTAGAATATAATTGCTAAACTCCGGCACTTCAAAAAACCCTTCAAAACCAACATTATTCTGCACGAGCGCTCGATAGTTCCAGTAATACTTATATGGGGCTCACATGCAGCTCTTTGTAAAAGCACAAAAAGTGCACAGTGCAGAAAATATCATATGCTGATGACATTTTGTTCTAGCACATAAATAGCACAGATCCAGTAGAGGTGCTAAATTAGAAGCGCACAAGGATAGGACGAGTAGTTGTTATTGAATAAGTGATGAGCTAGACTGAGGCTGACGCACAGTCATAACATCGACGTCAAGAAAGTCGAGTAAATTTAAAGGGAGAGGTTAGGGTGATTCATAAGGAAGGTAGGTCGCTGCACAGGTGAATTACCCGAAAGAACCTAAAAAAAAACCGTAGTGTGTCCGTTACGCAAATTGCTTACTAGAATAGCCAGGTCCTAGCAATAAACAGCGAGTAAGGTTGCAAGAATAATCGTATTGTAGAATTCTATTGCAAAATACCAATTGAAAACAATTTTAGAATCAAGCAATTCTCCAAAGAGGGTAAAAGCGATAACGGCCGGTTTTTGAAACTCATCGTGAACAACTCATATCTTACCGTATTTATACTAATTTGCTCGAATTTAGCTCGATTTTCTATTCTAATTTATGTTCCTTTGGATAAGCTGCATAATAATGCCGGTCTAGTCGATGCGTGTCAAAAACCGGCCGGTATTTCGCTTTAATAATCGCAGATCGCTTTTGTGTTATGATCATAATATTAGAAGTAAAAAGAGTGGGTTATTCTCATTGAGTAACTTGATATGAGAATAATCCAGTTATATTAGATCCCACCCATTTTGGTGAGAAACTACAAAAAAGTCCGGACCGATATAATCCATTTAGAGCTAATATAAAGTTTAGTGTTAAAATAGATTTGCAAACTTACAATTAGCATTCTCATTGTCGGAAATAAGGCTAACGGAAATATAGCTCCTTGTTGGCGAACACTTTCGCGCAAGGTAGATGCGGCGCGTATTGATATAGACTACGGCGCGTTTTAGGAACACGTCCTGCGCTGAAAAAGCTTGCTCCCGTGGCACAATTATTTAAAAGACTTTTAGCGGTGTCAGGCTGCCTAGGGAGTAAGAAGATCGTGGAAAAAGTTCGGGTTACACTCGCGAGAATAGATACTATACAACCGCGCACCAACTACAGCACAAGACAATATATAGCAAATTTACCGCAGCCCTTAAATATGTACATTCTTTTCTGGGTCATCATACACTTCCGCTATAATTTCTAACTCCCTTGGTTTGGTTTATTTATGTTATTTTTGTGTGGCGTACGCTATACATAGGTATATCCCTTTTCTTACAACCAACTAAATTCACCTCTTACGTATGTATATGACTAAATAAATAAATTGAACTTAATATAAAACCTTGCAACCGGGTCTTTAATCATTGAATCGCATGTCAGAATGTAGTCATTAGTTCAGTTTCGCACGCGAATTAAGAAACTTTACGATAAATAAAATGTTAATAATAAAATGATTATCAAATCGAAGTTTGCAAGTGGATGACTCACAGATAATTGTAAAATTTCGAGGCAACTTTTCGTGACGCCGGCGGTTTAAGTTCACTATCATAGCCGGCCGGTTTTTGAAACGCATCGTGGGCAACTGAATTCTAACTTATTTATGCTAACTTACTCGAATTTAGTTCGATTTTTATTGTAATTTGTGCTCATTTGCAAAAGCTGCATAAGAATGCTGGTGTGCTCGATGTGTTTCAAAAACAGGCTGGTATTTGGCTTTAAATGAAAGTGAACGCTTTACGCTTCGCCGTTTCCTTGTAATTTAATTTTGATTTGACCCGGTGCTAAACAGTGGTATCCGGCAATGGGCAATGAGGCATGAGAATTAGAATAATGAAAATTAGCATAAAATATGGCAATTTGAAATTAGAATAATATACATTTGCATACATACTGCAGGATAGAGGTGCAAAATTGAAAAAGTTTGTACTACATGTAGTATGTAGTTTGTTGTAGGGCCGAAGTAATTGCTAATGTAATTGCAAAGAACGGAAAGGCAATTGCGAGTACCTCTGTCATAGGAAAACAGAAAGAGCGCATGTTGCCGGTCAACAAACGGTTAATTTCCACCGGAGGAAAGAAACCATTTGGCGACCGGTTATCGACCATTTAGCGCCCACTTTGAGACTATGCTCTGACCACTTGACCACGGTTTACAAAGTTGTTCAAAATGGTTTCGCCCACGATAAAGAAAACCCGCAACCTCTTATATTTCTTCATATACAGCAAAAAAGTTCAAAGTACAACAAATCGCGTAATCGAATATGTATACTGTTTTGCTAAAAAGCGCCGATTTAATTATTAGAGACGGTTTACTGATATCGAGAAAGTCTGCGTTCACAGTTTCGTGTGGACAAATTCGTCGTAACGCAAAATCGCTCAAATCCAAAAGTTTCCCCAAAGTTTTATGTGTTTCAGAGAGCCTTTAATTTACTCTGAATTGCCTTCACTGTTCACATAGGAATTCGCAGGTACCCAGCCAGTGTTCGGTTAAATCTACGGCATTGAATCGGCGTATAAACCGCTCGCAACTTGATCGTTATTTCTATTTGGCGTGCATTTTGCACGCCACATCGTTGCCAAATGATCTTTGCACACGCGTGCGACTTGCACGTCAACTTTCCTCAAAAAGATAAATGCGCTCAAAAAGAATCCAAAATGGGACATATTTAATGTCGCTCTCCTTCTATTTATAAACGTTTTACAAGAAAATCAGCTATAAAGAATGGGAACGCTCGTTTCTAATTATATCAACCTAATTATAGCTAATTGAGTTATATATGGGATAAATTGGATGGGAAACAAAATGTAGGATCCATGCTATATGCACACATAATTTCTGCAACCAAAAAGGGTCCGGGAAGATTTTATGTTGTGGCTCACTTGTAGCGCACCTGCCGCGACGGCTCAAAAAGTGCGCACCATAGTTTCGCTTTAGGCGCGCGGCACATACGCCAAGTTTATTGAGCATGAGTTGAGCACCAGGGTTGCCTTGCTCTAAATGCATACTATGTTGGTAGTTCATGCATCATATACAAGATCAAAATTTAGGCAAAAATACAATCTAAATGAAAAATTTAAGAAAGTAATGAAATAATGAAAGTAATCGGCTATAAATAATTTAGACTAATAATTAATCCCCGCCGACCCCCTATCCAATATATTTAATAATCTTGTTAAATACTATTTTCGAAAAAGAGATTATCTATATAAATATTTAATCTACAACACAAAAGACCCCTTTAGAAACATACATATATGTTCTCACGATATATCTACTCAAAACAATACTAGTATTAAAGCAGTATTGTACCTACTTTGGGAAATTTGCATATGATACACATTTCCTATCTATTCTATGCAAATTTTTGGTGCCCGTCCAAAGCTTCCGGCGCGCAGGAAAGTGTGCGCGCACACCGAGACTGCGGCAAAGTGAATGCGCTGCACACCCAAAAATATCAGAGTCAGAGAAACTAGTGAGCATTGTTGCAGTGCTATTACTAACCTAGTATCTAAATAAGACCAAACCAAGGATGTATATTGGTTAATTATGTAATTATTTGGATAATTTGCTGTATATAAATTAGACATAATTAATGTTGGCAAACGAGGTTGTGGATATTTGGTCTAGAATTAAATAGTTGCGAATAATTAAGTGTGCAATGATTTTTAAAGGGAATGGTAGGAATAATGCTCCTGAAGCCTGAAGCGCAGATGGAGAGGGAGGGATATAAAGAGAGAGAGAGAGAGAGAGAGAGAGAGAGAAAGAAAGACAGAGATGGAGAAAAGGAGATATAGAGAGGAGCAAATGAACTGATGGTGAGAATAGTAGGCTAATCCAATTTGGCACATAATGACACAACATTTGCTTACAACATATGGGAATGCTCCAAAATTTGTCAAAACCATGTGCTATACCCTTTAGCTAATATAATCGTTCAGATCTAAACTATTTTTTTGTTTGCGGCGTTTGGGATGCAAATTGGCTATACAAATTGTGGCCCGGCACGCCAACCAGGAAATTGGAATGCTAATGTTGGAATAGGAAAACAATTATCGAGGGTAATTAGAAATTATAATTAAATTAATAATTTTAAATAAATAAATAAAAAAGTATAATTTACTATGTTTGGATTGCATTTACAGTATGAAATTTGTCACAATTTGCGCACTACTATTTTTATTTTCAAAGCGGTATGGCAAGGCAAGTGGTTTTGAAACGTATGGTGGTGCAATCAAGTATATGAAAATGAAAGGGCATATAACACATGGACAGGCAATTGTCCGGCGGTATATTACGTGGTATAAACCACGTAATATACCGCTTTAAAATGTGTGATAACCGGCTAGATTTACTGCGTGAGGTCACAAGGCAAGAAACACTCATTTGTGCACAAATATAGTCAGATTTGTAAAAAGTGTATAATAATTAAATAAGTAAAACAGCTGCAAAATGTGCAATTGGCGAAAGTAATTGCATTTTTAGTCGATCTTTGCAACCACTTCCAACTAGAGAAAAGGAAACAGACGGAAAGTTTATTATTTTTCACAACTGCGTAAGTATGGTGCGGGAATACTAACTTCGCGTCACGACCGGGGTTTTGTATCCTCGCGGCACACATAAACTCCGCCAGACCATCGCCAGATACTCACCGGGCCGCATTTTTACGGCAGGCGCTCGGCGCGCGCCACATGAGTTTCCTCAGTGCAGTTGTTCTAGTATGCACTCACGCTTTACATAACTCTATGTAATGCGTATATGAAGTCGTTTCATCATACATAAAATAACTCAGTATTGTTCAGCAGTCCCATTTTTGGCATTTTGAAAGGAAATGGAGCTGTGCCGAGTATTTTCTAGAGTAATTTTAGATCGAATTACAGTACGCGCGTTATCGTTTTTAAGTTTTTAGTCGACCCAACAAGGGACACAAAATAAATGTGACTTTTTTAAATAGGTAAATAAGTTAGCAAATAGCTCAAAAGAAAATAATCTGATTTTGACACGTGTTTACGTTTGCAAGTTATATTCCGGATGTTTTTAACGAAAATATAACTGGACCAAGGAACCAAGGTTTTTTTGAAGCGTAAGGTGACGAAATAAAAGGACATTTTAGGAAATCTTTTTTTAGGAATTGACTTGAACCCGAATTTACAACTTTATGTAGAAGGCGCAGCTAATTGAACCTAATTCTACCTAACCTAGTTGCATTAGTCAATAGCTAATGGGTTTTGCAAGTATGCTGAAAATGTACCATATCGTGGAACTACACGAGAATATGTTTTTTAATTGTTCATGTTATATATGCAAGTTTCGTGCAGAAATACGGTAGTATTGACAGGATCACACCGATTTTTTGGCATTCTTGCAAACCCCGTAATGATCAGTCATGATATAAACCAAGAAAATATTGACTAAGAAAATTGCTGATGAGTATACCCCCGTTTTCAAAGATCACATATGATATGGATATCGATTAACAGTACAAGGAGACAAAAGATAAAAGATAAAAGGATGAAGATGATGTAAAGAGTTAATTATGATTGGATAAATTAGCAGTTCGTAAGGGAGAGTACAGCTTTTTTTTTCAAACGACCCAATTGCAAGGTGCAATTCTCATCGGGATTTCATTGAAAAAATAAAAATAAAAATAAAATTGAATGGGTAAGTAAGAGTAAATATAGGAAAACTGCAATAAAACCATAGAATAACTTTCATACCTAAATACATAGTGATAATATAAAATACATATACTAATAAACTAATAACTGTTATAGAAAATAGGAAATAATTTTCAAAAATAGCGGGAAGGCTGTTTAATTAGTACTGAAATTGGAAAAACACCTCGTTTCGACCCGATTTCGCAGACGAGATGTTCTAGTGGCAGGCCGGGTCTCGTCAGTACGAACCATGCCACTCTATATTATTAACTTAGTAAAGCGGAATAATATTTAAAAGTAGAAACAAAATGCGGATGAGAAAAAAAGGAGCATGTACCCTATTAGGGTATTGACCACTAGACAACTTAACAGGTATGCCAGGGAGAACTTTGTAGTTTGTATTTTAACGGGAACCATATCCGTGGTGTGACCTAACAGACCAAATGGACATACAGGGTAGTACTTTGTAGTTTGTATACCGACTTATATCATGGACACGGTGTGTCCCTAGATGCTACAGCGGAGTTACCTAACCAATTACAGAGTACTTTAGGTGTAGTGCTATATTTTTGTGCAATAATTGGGTAACGTATCAAACCTTTACGAATGGTTGATAGTATAACGGATGAAGGGTAGCTATTATGAAGCAATCTGTCATAAAGTTCTCTAACCTTCTCTTTAAAATATGTTATTTCTGAGGTGCATCTGTTAATGCGTATGATTTCACCAAATATACAGTTAATTTTAATATTATTACAGATATTACTAAGGAAGTGTGGAAATCTATTTACCGTAAACGAGTAGTCATCAGTTTTGTTATATAAGTTTACTTTCCATTTGCCCTCTATATATTTGAAGTGAAGGTCGAGGAAAGCAGCCTCGGTATTATTTAAGTTTGCAGTTTCTAGTGTTAGTGAATCTGGATAGATACTGATTACATCGTGGATAATATGTTCTTCGTTATAGAAAATAATAAGGTCGTCCATATATCGATTGACTAGCATTTTATAACTTAGTTGACGATTTTTTGATTGTTGAGGAATTTGTGTTCTAGCATCGTTAGTGTAAGGTCTGCTAACATAGGCGATGCATTCCCACCCTGTGGAACACCTTTAGTTTGATGGAATATACTCTCTTGAAAGACAAGAAAGCTATTTTTAACTATATAAAGAACCATACTTTTGATTTGATCTTTGGAGTATGACATATTGGAGAATTTGTCACTATAATAACAGGACTTATATCCTAGTGTTAGGAAAGGTTTGCTAGAGTTATTAAAACATATGTCGATCAGTTCAAATATGTTGCTTACAACACAGTCATGTGGTAAGTTGGTGAATAAACTACTAAAGTCCATGACTTTAACTTTTCCAAACTTGTTTATTGCGTTGTTACAACTAATACCCATAGAATTGTCAATGGAGAATTGACTAATAGCTTTGCTATTCCAATTGCCGGCTGCGTTACAATAGTTTTTGAAATGCGTTTTAAAATGTTTCAAGATTCTTTGTAGAATAACTGAGAGAGGTTTGAGGGAGCTCTTTTTGGCAGCCGTAATAAATCTCATTTTAATGGTAGTTTTATGTAATTTCGGAATAGCGTAAATGTTTGGAAGACAACAGTCTACCTCCTTTAGGGGTACACCAAAAGTACGAGAAATATCATTATGACGCGTTATAATGGAATCCTTGCTTTCTGCGTAATATGGTTGATAAGTATCATTACCAACGGCTTGAAACTCTTGACTCATAGAAATGCCCAATTCATTATGCAGAAAATTGTTGTAAAGTTTTGGACAAGAGAAACAAAAATTAGAGGAAGCTTTATCAACACACGTAATAATAAAGCTATTTTTAATGAGTCTGATTTCTTTATATAAATGGTTGTCTGGTATGGAGTTATGTATTTGATTGGTATACAAAGCATCCCATTGAATATTATCTAGTTCGGTGCTAGGAATCTTGAATTTAACGAGCCACTTATTCAAATCCTGTTTCAATTTAGCAATAGTAGCATGAAACTTCTCTTTAAAAATGTTGCTTGAGAACGGATTTCTGTATTTAGTACCC
>JAANDG010000480.1:0-114871 GCA_036852015.1 Pelodera strongyloides
ATTTTTTTCCCGAGCACTTCCTGATGGATTATATAATTCACAAGGGAATCCTGCCATTATGCACAATTAAAATTATAAGTTAGTCCCCTGCCAATACCAATACGCCCAATTATTAATATTAGAAGGTGAAAAATTCATGTGAAAAACTAATAATGTGTTATAGTAAAAAAAAAGAAACATTTTTTGGTCTGGTTCAAACTGAGACAAATGTGTGTTTTTCCTACATTGGGCATACCAAGAAAAGGGAGCTATTACTAATACACGTTTTAAGTGTTTATGGAATTCCCAGGGGCAGGGGAGTAAAATATGTAGTTCCAAGGAACATTAGCTAAAAAGCACTACCCGTATCGTCTGAGCAAATGTCATCAATACTATACGCGTGACCTGGCATACGGTAGTCAGTCATATAAAAACCCATTTGGCGACGGTTTCCGCTTTTTCCTGGGCCAAACCACTTGGTGACCATGTCGCGAGCAAATTTTCTCACAAACCGTCGTCAACTTGTCACCACCTGGTCAGCAAGTGGTCGATGACCGGTCACCAAATGGTTTGTTTTGATTAAAACCATTTGGTCACCGGCTGTAGACGGTTTTTCTGCGATCTGGACAAGTATACGATTTTCCTGTGTAGTGTAAATAATAGTCCATTGCGATACTGTGTGAATAAAGATTTACGCCATCTTACAACGCACATCATATCTGCGTAGATCAGCCTAGAGCATCGGCTCTTTATATTTTCTCTCCTAAAATGTCGTATTTTTTTATACTATACATTTCTTCTTCAGCTTCTTTCAACTTTTATTGTATGTTGTTCTAGACTTTCAATATTCAGACATGGCTTTTCAACAAAGAAACGATGCGCTAAATGGTTAGTTAGTTTTGTTTGCTCAGACTCAGGCTTGCTTAGGCTTAGGCTCAGGCTCATGCTTAGGCTTATTGGGCGCTCAGCCTAAGCCTGAGCTCTCAATAGTTAGTTCTGTAGAATGAGATTTACTGGAGGCAAGATTTCGGCGTTTTTCCGCAATCAACCATATTTGTTTACTGACAATGAGATTTATGGGGTTAATAATAATAATAATTTATTGACACATTATATAAAATATATAAGTGTGCATCATATAAATGATGATGAGAAGGTTGGCAAATTAAGCCACATGTAACGATTAGCTTGAGGTTCGTTTATAAGAAAAGAGTAACACCTTGCAACAAATCAATTACCAATAAGATTGAGTGTTTCGCCATAGTTGATTTTTTTGAATTTTCGTGCATTACCTCAGGAAATAAAACAATAACATAACACACAATAGTGAATTATAACATAAATCTATATACTACGGCATGCCTAAGAATAGTTTCTACCTAGCCACCTTTCTCAAATTCTAGCATCCGTAATATACCTCCACCCGCAGTAATTCGAATGCGCTATGCACGAAAATTCATGTACCGCACATGGTATTTTTTGTGGATAAGCCACAGGCGTGCTACTCAAGGATACAGGTAAAATTATTAAATACACATTTGCTTCATGAGTTGTTTCACTGAGGTTGGTTCCATACATACTGTTGCACTGTTTGGTTCTGATATAATTCTTTTAGAACGCAGATAAACAGAACAAATACGATTCGATGTAGATAACAGTTGAAAATAGATACGAAACGAATAACAGAGGTGAAAGTAATATGATATTTAGGTTTCTTCGTGACTTTTCCATGATGTAGATGTAGCTGCAAACTCTAATGGCCGTTTTTAGAAGATTTCTAAATGAATGTGATGATTAATTCGTTCTTGGAATATAGGTATATTCCCTAAACCCGACTGTGATATCATTTTCTTCTAAACTATTTAGAATTTGAGTGATGTCTGACGATTTCAATAGCCTTTTAAATGTTTTAGAATCATGTGCCTTTAGCAATTGTTCTGGCATTTTGTTTAGCCATCTGGCCGTACGCAGAAAGAAACTGTGATAAAACGGGTTACGCTTTGCCAAAGGAACATGATATTCAAACGACGATAATCGTCCTCGAGTAGGCTTCATTACGTAATATTTACTGAAGGATAGTTCGCCTTTCAAAAGTTTGAATGTGAATATAAGGTCGTGTTGGATTCTTCTTTGTTGCAATGAAAGCAGGTTAAACTTACGTAATCGGTCTGAGTAAGATGGGATCAGGGTGCATTTTGGGTAACATTTTTGAAAGATCATGCGAGTGATTCTTGATTGCACTTTTTCGACACGTAGTTTATCTTTTTTGATATACGGATTCCAGACAACGCTTGCAAACTCTAACAGAGGACGGACCCAAGTTTTATACGATTTTACGAGAATCAGAGGATTTCGCTGCTTAATGCCCTTAGTAAGAGCATACCAAACACCCATACTTTTCGTACATATATTAGAAATGTGGTCAACAAAATGCCAATTATCTTGTATCTGAATTCCCAAATCTCTCATAGAAGAAACCACTCCCAATTGAGTTCCATTCACACTATACTTATACTTACAGTTTTTCTTTCCCATATATAGAACCTTACATTTTTTACTAGCCAACTCAATTTGCCAATCGATACAGTACTTCGACAACGTATCTAGCGACTTTTCTAACGAGAGATTGGCACTCAAAGCTTCATGTGGTTGATAACTACAGTAGATTTTACAATCATCAGCAAAACAGCGTATGTGTATGTTAGGAGAAGTTCGAATGACATTGGGAAGATCACATATATACAAAAGAAACAATATAGGACCAAGTACAGAGCCTTGAGGCACACCAGATGTAGCATTAAATTCATCAGACAAACAGTCATTTACTTTTACTTGAAATGTTCTACGCGCTAAGAAATCAGACAACCAGTGAATTAACTGAAGAGGAAAGCCCAGCATTTGAAGTTTGAATAACAATTTGGAGTGAACCACCTTATCAAAGGCTTTTGCAATGTCTAAGTATATAACATCTACACATTCGCCTTTTTCATAAGAAGAGAGCCATTGTTTCTGTACATCAAGCATCTGTAGGTCTACAGATTTCCCCCTTATAAAACCATATTGTTCTGCTGGCAAACAATTTAACCGTTCAATATATTTGTACAATTGATGTTTTACTATCATTTCCATAGTCTTGCAAACAGCACTGTTAATACATATAGGTCTGAAGTGTACAGGATATTTAGGCTTCGGAACCTTAGGAACAGGAGTTACGATAGATTTTCTCCAAATGTTAGGCATTCTACCCGTTTCTATAGAGATATTATAAATAAAAGACAATGGTTCTGATAATTCACCCTTACAAAATTTCAAGAAAAACTGAGGAATCCCGTCTGATGTCAAAGAAAACGAATTTTTTAGTCTACCAAGTGATTTACACACGTCTTGAGGAAAAATAACCGGTAGTGAAGCATTAGTATGGATATCTGATCTAGAATACATCATTGGGAAAGTGCCATTGTCACGCGTGAATACAGACTCAAACTGATTTCCTAAGAGGTTTGCCTTTTCATAGCTATCATAAACACATTGGTCATTGAGTGGTTTGTGAATTACACCAATTGATGATTTACCTTTAATACGAGAATTTACGTACGTATAAAATTTCTTCCCAAATTTGTTCTCAAAAGCTTTATTTTCCTTATAGGCATAAAACCTCTTCCAACGATTTGCTAAGTTGAGCGTTTATTCCCTTTATCAAATCACTAATGTGCACCGATTTCAAGTTTTTGTTCAAGTTAAACAAGCGTTGTTTTTGATAAACCATATTCTTGATGTATTTTGGAAAACGTGTCAATGGCAATTGCCTGTACTTCAGTGGAACATAATCCCTAATCAACGAACGTATATAACTAGAAAAGCGTTCTTCCAAATCGTCAACAGTATTGTATGTCCCAAAATAAGTAACCCAGTCAATTGAGAGCATAGACTTTATTCGAGGCCAATTAGCACTCTTGAAATCAAGAAAAGGTGTTTGCATATTAATATATTCTATTGTCATATTGATTTGAAAGGTTATTAGATTATGATCTGAAGAGCCCAATGGCGGTTCGACCGAACAATTTTTTATTAGGTTAGATGAACTACAAAATAAATGATCAATAATTCGTCTATCACGAGTTGGTTCTGTTACATAAAAAGACCATCCCAGGGAGTTTATGAAATCACCGAATTCCCTTTCCTTAGCTAATGTAGGACTTGGGTTTGTAAAATCAAAATGAATATTAAAGTCGCCAAGAAGAATAACATCAATTCCCGAAGTAGATAAATTGATGATTTCATCATACAATGAAGTATCAGCTAAAGCAGTACAACCCGGAAGTCTATATACAACAATAAAACGTATTTTACGAAAATTAACTAAATCTTCAATATCTACGCAGCAAAGTTCAAAATTTGCATTTCCCATGTTTTTTTGTTCTTTGCATAAAAAACATGAATTTACATAGAGACAAATACCACCACCTTTTTTAGACTGTCTATCAAAACGCAATAATTTGTAATTCCCAGTATGCAAAATAGTGGCAATCTTTTATATCTTTATTTAACCAAGATTCAACCAGAATTAAAATATCAGGATGTTTAGCAGATAAAAAATGGTGTACATTATTAAGATTTTTCATGAGACTACGAATATTCATAAAAGATACTAAAATCGTCTCATGTTCCTTAATTTGCCCTCTTAGTTTCCCACCTGCCGGTTAGTACCAACAGAACCCGTGAAACTATTAGGAGTGAAATTGTTTGGGGGAGGACCCGACCGAGGTCTATTAGTGTGCCGTGGATTTACCCAACCAGGAGGAATGCAAGTCTCAAACGCCAATTTGGTCCTGTCCACACCATTTTCCGACGCCCACACCAACTTATCATCCCTAAGCTGCCACCTTTGCTGGCCTCCCATACTGTTGAGATAATCCCGCTGAGTACGCATTTCATTCAAACGTTGCCTCTGTTCGAAAGTCATACTCTCCCTGATGAATACCCTACCCCACTTTGTATCTTTGAGCCGGTGTTTTCTACTGAGAATTTTGGAACGGGAAGCACGAGAAGGCATTTCAAGCTTCCACAAAAAAGCATTCATTTTGTATAGGGCACAGGGAGCTTCTGTAATACCTAAGAACTTAATCATTGCTTTGAGATTCAATGTCTGGGTTGTCTCCTCCGCTACTTCATTACGAGCAATAGTTTCTTTTGGAAGGTCCATGTTGTGATTGGGAGGAGGGGGAACATTGGGAACTGAAATAACTAGACTACGGAGCCTACGCTCCTCCCTGACACTGTCCATTACGAGGCTAGAGGTGCCACTAATAACCCCCTTAGCCAAAGAAATTAGTTTCTGGACAGCATCAAGCAGTTTTCCAGCTTGCCCTGCATCTAGATGTAATCCATCCTGTCCTACTTGAAGCATACCTTCAAGCTCTACTTCACCCATGCCCAGAATTTCACTGAGCTCAACCTCCTTACGCTTAGGAGAATGCCCCCTAGGTGAAGAACTCCCATCACTATTTCTATCCCTCTTTGCTGCACTCCTTGGAACAGGAGCGTCTACGCCCTTATCCTTATCCACATCCATTAAATCTTACAATGAAAGAAAGATATTTACTAACTATTAGTTAATATTGTCAAAAGGAATAATACTGACCGAGGTTGTGTCGCAGAGCCTCGGAAAACCGCCGCGCCTCGGAAACGGGGTTTCCAAGGTGAAAAAGTACAGTGTATCACTACACGAGAGTTTTTTTTTTAATTTTTCATATTACTTATGCGGGTTTGGTGTCGAAATACGGTAGCATTGACAGAATCTCAGCCAATTCTTTTGGAAACCCCATCATCACTGGAAGTTGCATATATCGAGCTGGTCGTACTACAGTCCTACAGTAGTCCACGAACCAAGTAGAATGTTTACTTTGTTTAGAAATGCTCAACATAGTCGATATGTACGTCGGACTGTCCGTATTTGTGGTAAGTTGTTGTAGTAATTAATAATTTATTACGCCCAAAGACAATCAAAGGAAGCAATGTAACACGCAGTTTGGTTGAACTTACGTACTACCAAGTGTTCTGGATTCTTCGCGAAGTACGTAAGTACCACCAAGAGAAATACCAGAACTTACGCTGGGAGAGCATAGCGTGTTGGGTTGGAATCTGGGCGAAACCGCGGCGAACTCTGGGCGAGGACCTGGCGAAAGCAGCGCGCGGAAGAGAGTTCGCCATTCGACTGTGGCGACCCTCTAAAACCTTCGCCGCGCACTCGCCACACTTCGGCGGCGCGCAGTTAAATTTTAGCATTGTACCGTTAGAAAGCTGCTTCTCATGCATTCTCTACCGAAATCGTGTCCTAGGCACTCCAGTATACCGGTTTTTAATCCGTAAACAGGAACATCTTTAAAACTGTATTATAATAACGGCCAGTTTTAAAAGTATTCTGGACAACTGAATTTCCATATGTTGTAAGCAACTTAATAAAACCAGACTAAAAATCGCGCAGTGTTGCCGCAGTAATTTGCATACACTATAACGGATCTTACAGCTCACTCACAATCAGGCACATAGTTCACCGCGAGACATAAGCTATATGTCTCCACAATTATCATTAATGGATATTCAAACGAGCTGCACCTTCCTGGTATTCTGAGGCCATATTCGCCACTCTGATTCCCTCTGGGAAATATTCCCTGCGGAGGGAAAATAGCATACCAACGTGAGACAAACAGCGAAAAAGAGGGGAATTCCCCATGGGGAATTGAGTGGCAAATATGGCCTTAGGATAATCTTAGTGTGGTCGATTATAATTAGTTTAGGTGGCAACGGCGGGTCTCATCGCGAATGCTCTAGTGTTAACTGTCGTATCTCGACAGCCGAGCATGCAAAACCCGTTCGGAAAACTGCTCTTCAACCAATCGATTACGGATTTTATCGCCTGTCTTCTGAATGCGACCTACTTTGCACCCATGGTTTTCTTGTGAGTGGTGTTAGTTCCTAATTACTGTCTATGCAACCAAAGCCCGTGCCAAAGTCCGATGTTTACTTAAAGGGACAGGCCCATCAAAATAAACCTACATTTACGATACGTTCATAATGACTAGCAAGCATTTTTATTACAATATATACAAACTAAATTTCACCATTATTCGCCCTAGACAACTTTTTTTCCAATGCGCTCTGCTCAAATGTATACCATAAAACTGCAGATTTCAAAGCTATATAATATGCAAATTTTAATCGCATTATAATTTCACGATAAATTTGCATTGACGACAAGGATATTTACGGCTCTACGGTATACAGTTGAGCAGAGCGCATCGGAAAAAAGTTTTCAATGGCAAATAAATGTGAAATTTAGTTTGTATATATTGTATTAAAAATGCTTGATAGTCACTATGGACGTATCGTAAATATAGGTTTACTTTGATGGGCCTGTCCCTTTAATGAGGTTTGCAAGTATGCCGAAAATTTACCGTATCTTGGAACTACACGAGAATATTTTTTTAATATTTCATATTATATATGCAGGTTTCGTGCAGAAATACGGTAGTATTGACAGAAACACACCGACTTTTTGGAATACTTGCAAACCGCATTATCACAGTTTTTCATTCTTATTGATGACGATGTTCACTCCACAGGTAAACTGAACTTTCCACTCATGGTGCCGCCGAAGTCCCTTTGCATGAATAAAAGCGAAATACCGGCCGGTTGTTGAAACGCATCGAGTACACCATCATGCTTATGCAGCCTATGCAAATGACCATAAATTGTAATAAAATATCCAGCTAAATTCGAGCAAATTAGCATAAATACATAATAATTTGGTTGTCCACGATGCGTTTCAAAAACCGGACCGCATTTCGCTTTAAAATTACAGTGATTTGAAAAGTCTGAAGTCGAGGGATCTATCGCAATGGTATGGATTCCTCTCGATTATTTCGTATGAAATTGGAAATATGACGTAAGTATAAATTATGAGTTAACTTACATCGAGCTATTAGAGCTATTTCATTAACACTGATAAGCTACTTCATTAACACTCGTTTAACATGGGACATCTCAAGTTGGAAACCTAGTGAAAACTACGTCCAATCTGGGTTTCAGAATATTGTTCAAAGTAACCCTATGTCGGCCCCTAGAGTATGTTAAAGGGAAATACCGGCCGGTTTTTGAAACGCATCGAGGACATGAGCATTCTTATGCAGCATATGCAAATGAACATAAATTAGAATAAAAATCGAGCTAAATTCGAGCAATCCGCAATGCGTTTCAAAAACCGACCGGTATCTCGCTTGGGAAGTTAAGAGATGCGCACTTCCATTAAATCCAGCTCATCACTTTCCATCACAGAACATCTCTAAAAGCTTAATTGCACCATTTCAGGCGCTTTTTCATCAGTATCAATCGACTATGCGCTATATTTTTCCTTTAATCTATTGGAAAATGTTCACCATCCGACTGACTTATTGCCTGAACATCGCTTCTTGGGTTATCGTAGTGATTCCCGGCTTTATTGCCTATATAGGTACTATAGCTTAGTGCTGTTTTTGAGTAAAGAGGTTCTTTGTGCGAGTTTTACCTAGGGTAGTCTTACCTAGGTTACCTAGGGTAGGGTACCTAGGGTAGGGTAGGTTACCGTGGGTAGGGTAGGTTACCTAGGGTATCTAGGGTAGCGTACTCTCAGTGTGGCGCGATGTTTTGTCTGACATCACGATACACGACTCACAGTTTCCTGCTTCAGAGGTCTGCCCCTTGGTCTATAGCAATACAACTTGGAGTTTGCAATTTACCGACAATGAATGGTCGACTGCGGTTGGATGGTTCGTTTTCATTTGTTCGTTTGTTCGTCTTTCATAACCCTCACAGTAGTCTTTGGAAATCTTAAGAATGTATATTGGGGGTTTCAAAGTATGGTGAAAATTTACAGTATTTTGGAACTACCGGAGAATATTTTTTTTACTTGTCCATATTATGTATGCAAGTTTCGTGCAAAAATACAGTAGTATTGAGAGAAGCACACCGAATTTTTGGGATACTTGGAAGCCCCATATCCATACGACTTGCTGGTCACCAAATGAAGGTTGGAAAAAGCAATATGACATTAAACCGAAATACCGGCCGGTTTTTGAAACGCATCTTGCTTGGTCAACTGAATTCCTACCTATCTTTGCCAATTTGCTCGAATTTAGCTCGATTTTTTACTCTAATTTGCGTTGATTTGCATAAGCTGCATAAGAAGCTGGTCTACCCGATGTGCTTCAAAAACTGGCCGGAGTTTCGCTTTAACTAAATCTAAAAAATGATTTTCGGTTGTTCAATGTACTTTGTGCATACCTTGGTGATCCTACTTACTGGCAGCCCAGGCATTTTATTTACCTGCCTATGAGCTTATTAAAAATAAGAAATTATGAAGTGTTTCAGGTATTATGACTTCATGCGTAACCTAAGCTTTATCATTGCTACGGGATGCATAGACATGGTGACATTTGTACGAGCACGAGTCATGCACAACGCGGTGAACATTATTATTTCTCATATTATACTGACTGAGAGTGCCGCTACTCAATCAAGTCTCAAGACCAAGACATGTATATAAAAGCATTGCATCGTGTAGACATTGTTCGCAGCGCAGAGGTTCTAAAGTAGTGTAGTGTAGACGAAGAGTTGCAGGCGACCAATTGCTTAAAGCGGTATAACAGCCGGTCTTGAAACATATGTTTGACGGTGTATTCCCATCGGTTTATTCCCACATATCGGTGCAAATACCTGCGCGATACTTCGCGATTTTCTAGTCCAATTATATTGATTTGCATACGACATATGGAGATGCAGTTGTCCTGCGTACGTTTCAAAAGCCGGCAGTTATATCGCTTTAAGGTCTTCACTTCAAGCGAGACTAGGCAAGTATCTAGCGCAACCATCAATTCATTTATTTAAATTGACCGACTCGATTTAGCTGCGAACTTCAACCAATTGGCAAAGTGCTCAGCGACGTCGTCAACAGGATGAAATTCGTTTTGTAAAGCAGGTGTCAATTTTTAACATTGTTTACACTTTTACGGCGAATTAAATAAACAATACGTCACGAGCTGCTCCTTTATTCAGCGGCCGTTTTTTTATACATATGACATGATGAACACCTGCATTCCAATGTATTTACGCTAAATGGGCTCGAATTGAGCTCGATTTTTTTATTTCAATCATACTCATTTGAATATAATACATGGGTTATCCAAAATCCGTTTCAAAAACCGGTTGTTATATTGTGTTTAATAAATGAATGTTTCTAGGCATGTCTACAGAGTTGTACTTATGTGGGCGAGCTGTTTACGTACTTCTACTTATCTCGTTTCGCTGAAGACCGAGTGTTTCGATTCAGCCTCACTATGTTTATGTGGGTCTGTTTACCGACAATGGACGCGTAAGTCTATTTGGAAAGGTTTTATTGTAAACATGTATTTATTGTTTGATCGTTTGTTTGTTTGTTTATTTGTTTGTTTGTTTGTTTGTTTGTTTGTTTGTTTGGTTGTTCGTTTTTTTTTTTAGGTTTGCTCGCTTCGCTCCCTTTTTAGGTTTTTTTACTATAAACAGATTAGAGACTTTAGAAGTATGCCCATCCTCATAGAAAAACACAAGCTAACGAAGAATCCTCCATGATCTACGGTTCAAAACAAGGGACCTTGCACGTGTTTCCCTGGAAAAAGTTTGTTTCTAGCTTGGAAAATACAATCTTTGAATTAATCCAACAACAACCTTTTATTTCAGTGCAATCACTCTACTCTTTAACAAGGAATTGAACGCATGGTTACGGGCAAAGATGGGGTTTTTGGGTAAGTTTTTTTTATTACTTTTTGATTATACAAAACCCGAATCCCCGGAAACTGCGCTGCTCACGACCGCATAACCATATCTTCTCGCGGAAGTCTACTCATCTCAACCAGTGATACCCAGCTACCAATTTGTATACCTTTACTCAAGTTGTGACCGCCTTAGACAGGAATCGAACCGACGCCCTTTGTGCCACAAAATGGGCAGCTAACCACTAAATGTTTTTTACGTGATGCATGTCCCTTGTCATCTTACAGAGAGTGAATTGAAATGTACAAAAAGCTCAATATAAACCAACAAGCGCTAACCTTCTATTTCTACAGGTATTCAAAATTTCAAAATTTATATTCGTCACGCTTTTCAGTGCGTCCCAGCGTGCTCGTGGACAGCAAGAATGATGAAAACTGCTCTAGAGAACGAGGAACTTTGCCGGACTTGCGATAAGAAATATAACAATATTGAAATACCACCGCTTTACCAAATCCCTAGTACCATTGCATTATTAACTTACTTATGTTTATGGCTATTCATATGTGTGTAAATTTAGATGGCAAGTGAAAAATTTTGGTTGTGTTCGAACGGGGATCGAACCCGCACCCTTGGCTTTAATCCTGGCCAATGCGTTTACCATTACGCTACCGGCACCTACCATCAATTAACATTCGCATGCGATTTGAGGGTCCGCAATTGCATCACACAGTGTACGTACAACTGCCCGGGCGGTACTTCACACTTCACCATAACCCAATAAAGATCACCGATACTGGAAGCATATTCATATGTTGTGAACTAGTTTATTACATTTTTCGTATAGAAATCTTTATTATAACCCTCAGCGAAACACACTAATGAACAGTGAAGCCACTGAGTAAACCTATACGGAAACAAATTGTAAACTGAAAAAGGCCAGAAATAACACTGCACAATTTTCTTACTTTTTGAAAAAAAGTTCGACGAGAGCTAACCTGTTTACCCTAAACCAACTTAACTATCGAGAAAGTTTGAAGTTGCTTGGTCAAATAGTTTTTGAGGAATGTTATAAAAAGAGGAAAAATGTCGCAGACCCTCGGAGAAAACCAAAGAGCGCTAGGCACGCAACCGCGCGCCTAGCCCCAACACACTGCTACGCAGCTAAGCAAAGCAAAGGAACTTTCAAAAACTTCTGGTACAGATTTTTCTGTCGATTGTATTTTAAAATCAATAAATAGAGTCACCCTTTTATTATCTGAATACTGGCAATAAGAGATCCACAATAGTTAATACCAAAACGTAATCTATAAACTACTTGAGTTACGTAAGTTTAAACCCTGTCGTCTTCTCCCAGTCTTGATCTCCCAGCATGTCGTACATTTGCAGATTTGCCAATACCATATTCGCAATTTCCTAAAAAAAAATCACTTGGTTTTAACTTGTGATATGCTATGTAAATCTACATTAGATGCGGCAGCAATAATATGCTAAACGGGGTGACGCCCAAACGGCCGTGGGCCGCTTGCTCATGGCTCGACGTGTGCTAATACAGAACGAACAAAAGTGTTTGCTTGTTGTACGGGACCAGTTGCGTGCTCCAGTGCCTGGACGTCAGACACACTACCAATCATTAGCGTTTGTGCCATATGAACGCGAGAGGTGTGCGGCCATTATACTTAGAGTTCAGGCGACGAATATGTGTAAAGGGATATGTGCGTTTTCCAATAAAGTGATTTGTGATCTAGTCATAAACTATATAGAATTAAACCTGCTAGCTTTCATTATAACTAAAGAACACGTTATGAAATTCTGCAACACAAAAAATTCTCCCACCATGCAATCTGTTATAATCAGGATGAGTTTCGAAGTTCGTAGCGCTAGTCTTTCCGGTGCGTTTTCCGGTAGCCGCTGTCTGTTGTAAGCAATGAGCGCATTTGTAAACTTTTGACAGCAATGGCGCACATGCGGCACCGCTGCGGTGGAGAGGCCAGGCACTGAAAAACACAATTCACCTTTTCGATACAAAAAAAACTTTTCAAACACAACACTGAACAATTTTCCTCGAAGCAAACGCGGCTTATTTATATCGTGTTGATGGTTTGTGTTTGTGATGGTTTGATCGTCGAATAAACCTGTGTACTATATTTTTTCAATTGATTAAATGAAGGCAAGACCTCTCAAGGCTGGTCAGGCCAAAGTTTAGTTTGATTGCATGAACGAAAAATTGGGGTATTGGACGAGTGGGGGTCGAACCCACGACCTCTGGATTACCGGTCCAGTATGCTAACCACTACACTACCGCCACCCACACCCAAATTTGGGTGTGGGTGGCGGTAGTGTAGTGGTTAGCATACTGGACCGGTAATCCAGAGGTCGTGGGTTCGACCCCCACTCGTCCAATACCCCAATTTTTCGTTCATGCAATCAAACTATATTTTTTCAGTGAGGGGCTAGTTAAGACAAGATTAAGCACTTAAAGGGACGGGCCCATCAAAATAAACCCATATTTTGCATGTTTTTATAATTTGTATAAAGGGGGTTTATTATAATATATGTACACTAAATTTCGGCTAGACTTTATCCCGCTGAATTTTTTCGGTGTCGATAAACGCATAAGTGTACCGTAGATGACACACAATTGCACCTTTATTTTCTTGTCGCGCGTCCCGGGGGAATATGGCTATATAGACAGATGGTCTCCCGGGTCCCAACCAGAGTGAGGTATCCTCGGGAGACACGGTAAGGAAATAAGGGTGCAATTGTGTGTCTTCTACGGTACACTTATGCGTTTATGGACACCGAAAAATTTCAGCGGGATAAGGTCTAGCCGAAATTTAGTGTACATATATTATAATAAACCCCCTTTATAGAAATTATAAAAACATGCAAAATTGGGTTTATTTTGATGGGCCCGTCCCTTTAAAGTGAAATATCGGCCGGTTTTTGAAACGCGTCTCAAGTACTTGCATTCCTATGCATTTATGCATGCTGCATGAGAAAGCAGGTGCACGCAATGCGTTTCAAAAACCGGCCGGTACTTCGCTTTGATGCTAAGCACAACTCTTTAAATATGTTGACCTTGTTAGCTTGCACTAACCGTGATAAAACAGTATGATCGCTAACATTAATGAATGTTCTGTTTCGTCCACAGACAGATCGCGCAGTGATTTAGATGCATTCATGAGTGCTTTCGTCGCGTGCCTGCAATTGCTAATTGCTACAAAATGATCGGCTTGGTTTGCACCTCAAAAATTAATGTGAAGAAACTCATACAGTAGTCGTAATAATAAACTTCGTCTTAGGGTATCTTTTTGATTGCATATGTTTCTATGTGTGTATCAATAAACTATTATAAACTGTATCCTTAATAGTGTTGCAACGCAGTTAAATCTCTCTCCCATTCCCTCTCTCTCTCTCTTTCACTCGCGAATTATAATCGGTAAGCATGCAAAAATGAAATCACGTAATGTCCGGTATGCATTGTTGATGTGAGATGGACGGAAAATAGGTGCCATTTGAGTAAGCGATGCCCAAATTCTTCATATTGGTCGACCATTGCGTGAGCTTTAACAAATAGAACGGAAGGAATCGTTTGCCGCGCAAAACCGCCTAAATAACAATGACGACAATGAAGTATAAGCACAATATTGCTGACGCAAAATGATGTAACACTTGACTTGTTGTGAGCGCCATGCCCCAGGGGCCAGTAGACCAAGGGTAGGTCCTGTTATAGATGCGGAAAAGGGTGCATGAGCAGCACTTTTTGGCGAGCGAAGCAGGTGTGCCACAAGTGCGCCAGAGGTGCGCCAACAAAAATTGAGTGTTTTAAACTTGCGTACCTGATCTGCAGAAGAAAGTATCTGGTATTCAGGCATTGCGTCCAGTAGGTCATTCATAAACACGCGCATTCGGCGAAAGTCTTCAGTGACGTCACTAATCGACGCAGGGCGTTCCGCGGTAGGGCTAAGCTATAAAAGACAAGGTACATGTTAACATATTTTTTCTCCGATAAGGTTTAGCTGCTGGATTGCGCATCAATTTGTTCGCAAACTACTTTACTTATCGAGAATCCTGCCACAAATCTTGAACACTTACATGAAAATGATGTGTTTTGAAGGGACAGGCCCAGCAAAGTAAACCTATATTTACGATACGTTCATAATGACTATCAAGCATTCTTCTTACAATATATACAAACTAAATTTCACTTTTATTCGCACTGGAAAACCTTTTCCGATATCAACGTATATGTGTACCGTAAAACCGCAAATTCCTTGTTGTCTATGCAAATTTATCGTGAAATTATAATGCGATTAAAATTTGCATATATAGCTTTGAAACCTGCACTTTTATGGTATACATATACGTTGGTAATAAAAATGCTTGATAGTCATTATGAACGTATCGTAAATATAGGTTTATTTTGATGGGCCTCTCCCTTTAAGGCGGGTAAATGTAAATGCAATGCTTCAAGGAGGTCACACGTTTTTGAAAATACGTTTTTTGTCTTCGCGAACTGCCGGCCGCAGGTTCGTTACCGTTCTGATGAATGAAAGGAAGGTGCGACTTCAATTGGACACCGGCTCGGATTTGACATTGATATCCGAGGCCACATGGAAGTTGCTCGGTCAGCCAAACTTGAAATCCCCAAGTATAGTCGCTACCGCAGCCAATGGAGAGCAGCTCGAACTGTTTGGTTCATTCGAGTGCAACGCTTCTCACCAGGACGAACGGATCGTCGAGATCGTTCACGTCACCGCTAGGAAGAATCTCCTAGGCCTGGACTGGTTAGAGCGATTCCCATCATTCAGATCCATGTTGGATGCTGTTTGTAACCGGGTCTCTGGAAAAGCTTCCATCACTACATCATCTACAGAAGAATCTGCTGCGACGTACGTTGATACGCTCAAGACGCAGTTCTCAGATGTATTCTCCACCGAGCTTGGTCTGTGTAAGAAGACGCAAGCGAGCCTCCAGCTCAAGAGAGGGGCAAACGCCGTTTTTCGCCCTAAGAGGATGGTACCCATTCACTACAAGGAAAACGTGGAAAAAGAGCTGGACCGGCTAGAGCAACTTGGAGTCATTGAGCGTGTCACATATTCTCCGTGGGCCGCTCCGATTCTCTGTGTAAAGAAACCGAATGGTAGTGTGAGAGTCTGCGCCGATTTCAGTACAGGACTGAACGATGCATTGGAAGACTTCACACATCCGATTCCCACAGCAGAAGACATTATGACAACACTGAACGGTGGAACCGTCTTCAGTTCGCTCGACTTTAAGGATGCCTACCTCCAAGTCGAGTTAGAGGACGACTCCAAAGGCTTGCTCGTGATCAATACTCATCGAGGGTTGTACAGATACAACAGGCTATGTTTCGGAATCAAGACAGCTCCTGGGATCTTTCAAAGGATCATGGACGCTATGATTGCTGGACTCGATGGCTGTTGTGCGTACCTCGATGACGTGATTGTTTCTGGTAGAACGCTACAGGAACACAATCGGAACCTAGATGCCTGTATGAAACGCATCTCGGAGTATGGTTTCCACGTCAATTTCGAGAAGTGCACCTTTGCTGCAAGAGAGATAAGGTACCTTGGGATGATTATCTCGGCAGAAGGTCGCAAGTCTGATCCATCCAAGATAGAGCCAATCTTGAGGATGCCCGAACCGAAAGACGTCAGTCAGCTACGCTCTTTCATCGGAAAGATCAACTACTACGGCAGGTTCATTAAGGAGCTGCACAAGCTGCGTGCACCCTTCGACGAACTTTTGAAGAAAGATGTCAAATGGAACTGGAGTAAAGAGTGTCAGAAGGCGTTTGACGAGGTCAAGAAGATCGTTGCCTCGCCAATGCTGCTAACCCACTATGATCCCAAGAAGGAGTTGGTCCTAGTCACGGACGCATCTCAGTACGGTCTAGGCGCGGTGCTGCTACATCAGATGAGTGATGGTACGCAGAAAGCAGTCGAGCACGCTACACGAACTTTACTGCCAGCTGAAAAGAACTATGGCCAGATCGAGAAAGAAGGTCTCGGTATCTTCTGGGCTATGAGAAAGTTCTACAAGTACCTGATGGGTCGCAAGTTCACTCTCGTAACCGATCACAAACCTCTCGTGTCGATTTTCGGATCGAAGAAGGGTATCCCGGTGACAAGCGCCAATCGTTTGCAACGTTGGGCTGTCTACATCAAAGGTTTTGATTTCAAGATCGTATTCAAACCTACAGCCGAAATGGGATGCGCCGATGTTCTCTCCAGATTGATTGAAAATCAGGAAGAGAGTGAGGAAGACAAGGTGATCGCAAGAGTTGAAACGGAGATGTTCAGAGACGAACACTACCGTACCATTGCCGCCCTACCAGTTACCGCAAATGTTCTTCGTGAGGCTACAGAGAAGGATAAGACGCTGCAAGCGATCCTGAAAGCTCACAGAACTGGTAATTGGCCAACGAAATGCTCCAAAGACATCAGCCAGTTCGCAAATAGACAATCGTCATTGTCAGAATCGAACGGAATCCTCTTGTTTGGTGAAAGGATAGTCATTCCTGCCACACTCAAGGGACGGATTCTGCGACAGTTGCACCAAGGGCATCAAGGAATTGTTCGAACCAAGTCACTCGCGAGATCGCTAGTTTACTGGCCATTCATTGACGAGGACATTGAGAACATGGTGAAAGCCTGTGTCAACTGCAGTCGTGCTCAGAAAGCACCGACTAAGACCAATTTGGAATCGTGGAGCAAGGCAAGTGTTCCTTGGGAACGAGTTCACGCTGATTTTGCTGGTCCACTGGAAGGAAAGTACTATTTGATTGTCGTTGACGCATATAGTAAGTGGCCAGAAATCATGGTGATGGACCGAATCACTTCGTCTGCCACGATCACGAACATGAAGAGGATTTTCTCACAATTCGGCATGCCACAGACGCTGGTAACAGACAACGGAACACAATTCACAAGTGCTGAATTCGCGTTGTTCTGTGCTAAGAATGGAATTAAGCACAAGAGGTGTGCTCCATTTCACCCGCAATCGAACGGACAAGCGGAGAGGTTCGTCGACACATTCAAGCGGGCGCTGCTGAAATTGAAAGGGGAGGGAAGTCCGGCAGAGAATCTTCAAACGTTTCTGATCTCATACCGGATGACGCCGTCGTCTAGTGTTCCTGAAGGCAAGTCGCCAGCTGAAGCATTTCTGAATAGAAAGCTGCGCACATCATGGGATTTGTTGAAACCCAGGCCTGAAAGGAAGATCGTCAAGGACGATCGTATGGAGAGTCAGTTTAACAAGAAGCACGGTTCGAAGGCTACAGTCTTCAATCCCGATGACTTAGTCTATATCCTTGATTACAAAGTACCAAGTAAGCCTTCGTGGATGGAAGCAACGGTTGTAAGCAAGAAGGGAAGTGTGATGTACGATGTGAGGATTGAAGGTCGGAAAAACCCTTATCCGCCGTCATGCAAATCAGATGAGGCCTAGGACTGTCACCAACAGAAGTCGAGCCTATGACATACTGATTGATGCATTCGACATCGTCCCACTTCCACGTTCGAACGTGAATGAGTCCAGACCGGTTATTCCGCTGACTCCACCTGCTGTACCAGACACAGTCGAGGACGTAGCAACGGCTACCGTCCAAGACGTGGTTACTGATGATGAGGAGCTCTTCGAAGACGCTGCCTCTGGCACACCGCAACCCGTCGTGACAACTACACCTGCTGTACGTCGATCAACAAGGAACAGGAATCCACCACGAAAGTTGGAAATAAATCCGGGCAATAAGCGCTACTAAGTCATAGCATTATTATTGTTGTTTTAAGTATAACTTAAATACTAAGGTCGGAGGTGTTAGGTATCAGTATAATACCTAAGAGTTGTTATTGTTTATAGTTTGATGTTTCACTAACATGTGTTAATCACTATATGTGCTCATTGATCTTTGGTCGCTAAAGGATCAATGTTTCGTTCGCTAATTATATAATTGCCTGAGGCAAGTGCAATTATAAGTCAATTGTGTTACTAGCCAAATGTATGTTCTAGATAGCACGTAGCCATGAGTATATAAAGGGCTACTGCTACACATTCGGTGATTCTTATTACGTTGTCATTAACGCCCACTACTGTGTATAATAAACTCTATATCTACACGGTCTGCTATTCCTCTCTTGTCTGCTCAGTCTGTAAGTATACAGAAGTAATATCTGTATACACAACAGCATGAAACCACGAAAATGCATACTTTGAATTTGAAGACATTCGAAACGTGGACCTACTTATACCAAGCTACTTGTACCGCCGTGTGCCTACTTATGAACTGAATCCTCACAAACAACAAACAGACGAAATGTGTTCACTTATATAAAGGGGCTTCCACGTATGCCAATAACCGTGCGTTAAACGTGAATTTTTAATATGAAAATATTCTCGTGTAGTTCCAAAATACGGTATATTTTTAAGCATACTTGGCAACCCCATAATAGGATACGTAAATAACCTTCGTTCGGCGCACGGAAAGAAAGCCGTTGGGGCTTTTCAATCGTGCATCACCACCCAGAGAAGCCGCCCTCCGAAGTGAGCACAGAAGTCGTGTTATAAGTCTGGAATAAAAACTATTATTCTTATTTTGCTTTCTCTCTGCGTGTTCTTTGTGGGGTATGGTACGCTCACCCGATACGCCGCATGCGTTCTAGATATGCATCCATCTAACTTCTTTATGCGTTCGATACCTTTTATTATTATTATTAAATTTATTATTATCATTATTATTATTAAATTATTACGTTGTGGTTTCTTCCGGCTTCGCCAAATCTTTTTGCTTTAGCTCAATAGTTTCAGAGTTCACCCCATGGCAGCTAGCCTTCTGATGGTCAGACAATAACTCGCAGGCCTCCATTCTGAATATTCTAAACTTACATCGTTTTAATATGATATTGTGACAAATTTAAAACCAACACCCGGCGACGGAATCATGGGCGATCCCTCCTGGCCCTAGCCCGAAGAAATCGAGCAATTTGTCATCTGCAACTCGTCGCCTATTCTCAGGAGCTTTGCGGCACAAGTCATAAGCTTTGCAACCTTATAGTACATCGTTGGATACATAAAAACCGGAAAGACTTTTTGCTAAAAAAAAAACAGTTTTACTATGGAAAAAGATAACATAACGCTCGAAAAGGAAGGAGAGCGAGGCATGGAGATATTGCAATTGTCCGAATAAAATGTGAAGTGTTGAACAAAGTGCACAGATCGCTAAAAGAGAGAGAGAGAGCAACTAGATACTAGCTCAACAAAAAGGGGCATTCCTGTTCGCATTTCAACGTGCAGTTTTGAAGAATGCTTGCAGAATACGGAGAAGAAAGGATTTTGCAAAGTGTTAGCGCGGGTATTGTGTGTGCGCACGGTACGCGTACACACTATACACGCGGTAATGTACATAGAGGTCAGAGAATGGTCAGAGAACAGTTTCTGAGGTCAAAACACACTATGAACGAAAGAAAGTAGAATATATAAAGGTGCACGATTGAAAAGAAAAAAAAAGCGAAAATTTATCAGATTATGCGTTATGCGTGACTGTGCAGGTATATCCGTAAAGCGCATCACAGTGACTCGTTGTTTGCTACAAGCTGTGCCATAGTTGAAGGACAAATTTATTGATCACAGTAATATAATATTTGGAAGCCGTCCGTTTTCGATTCAAAAATATGATTCACGCTCACCTGTTTCGCAAACCATCCGCTCCCTCTCTCTCGTTTTCTCTCTCTCTCTCTTTCTCTCTCTCTCTGTTCTCCTCCCTCCCCCCTCCTCTCTCTCTCTCTTTCCTTCTCTCTCTCTCTCCTCTCCCTCCTCCTCTCTCTCTCTCTCTCTCTCTCTCTCTCTTCTAACTTCTAATAGTCACAGTGAGAATTACTCCACAATTTCACTCCTACATAAAAGAGATACTGGAAGATATTACTATTTATACATTAATGTGTAAGACGCATATCGAACGCCCCCTTGCTTACCTACATGCCGCACAACGCGAGGTGTAGCCCTTTACTGCAAACAAAACTCTTTTCCGGGAGCAAACACTTTACCATATACTTCCGCGTTAGGGTTACCGTATGCGAGTATGCCCGGCCCCGCCTCACTAATTGTAAGCGTAACAAAAATATAAGAAAAGTAGGAAACTTATACACAAAATACAAGGCTACATTTAGAAATATAAGAAAAATTGCAAAGATAAAGTTGCACTGTAATTCCAATAGTTGGACACCATCAACCGCTAACGCACATAAGCGTATGGGTATACGTACAGAACCGGTGTGTCGAACAGCTAATAAATTCACCGAAGTGTAGTCATATACTTGCATGCATTACTATGACACGTGCGAGAGTAACAATTGACGGCTCTATAAAATATTACTACACAATAGAGTTCGTTGATATAACAGAGAAAGTGAATGCGCCAAATAGCATATAAAAATATAAAAAAAAATCAACAAATAACTTTTGGTTATACTGTAATAGTTCGTCGGCCAAATAGTTTATTAGAATATTTATGTTCCTCTTCGGATTTTTCAGCGAAAAACAGCAAAACTATATTTTTTTCCCCATTTCGAAATTTTGTTACCTATAACGCCCACAGGGTGTGGTGATTGGCATACTGTATGTGAAATTTCATGCAAAAAAGCTAACATTGCAGCGATTGCGCTCTCTTACCAGTCGAGAAACCAACCGGAACATAAATGCGGTGTTATATGCAAAAGTCACCATCGAAGCAAGCGCTGCGTGCAGGTTTGAACCTGGCGCTGATTCGGCGAACTTTGAGCGCAAACAAGAGACCAAAGGAACGCCCTAGTACATAATAAAGTTCACTGATCAAAAGTTTTTTTAAAAGAAATCGTAGAGTCTCGCACCGCCAACCTTGAAGAGCTCTTTTTTTTCCTCAAACTCACAAGGTGGAGGCGCATAAATGCGATAATAAAGCCGTATTGAACCTACGTTGGGAAATTTGCATATGATGCGAATATCCGAAAGTGTCCTATGTAAATTGGTGCCGGAAGGCCGGACGGGCACCGAAGTTGCATAGGATATAAGTATCATATGCAAATTTCCCAAAATTTCCTTTAAAGGGATAGGTTCATCTCAAATCACCTCTCTTTTTATTGTTTTTATTGATAATAGCGCAAATATCATGCACAATGAAAATTGAATCAATAACAGAACAATACGACTCGTAGAAGAAGCTTCCTTTATTGGAAGCTAGTTGATCGGAAGTCAAAATCTAAACTCAAAAACTAATACCGTACACAGATCGCGCAGGCTAATGGCAATTAGCCAAAAGCCAATTAAAGGGTCAGGCCCATTTCAAATGACACCTATTTTTTATGAGTCCATCTGGTTCTCCATGTCAAATATAGTAGGATACAATATTTTTCTAATTTTCAAGCGCAAAATTCACACACTATTCGGCAATTTACCGTGGGCAGTCATACCCAACTATTTATCGCAGTTTGTACGTCCCTTCGCGCTGATTGGCCAATATCGCAATTGCCACGCCCAATCGAGCATATTGCCCAATTAGCGCGAAGGGGCGTGACAACTGCGATAAATAGTTGGGTATGACTGGAAATGGTAAATTGCCGAATACTGCGTGAATTTTGCGCTTGAAAATCAAAAAAATATCGTATCCTACTATATATGCCATGAAGAAACAGATGGAATCATCAAAAATAGGGGTCATTTGAAATGGGCCTGACCCTTTAAATGATACTCACCGTGGAAAATAATGACCTGCCGAGTGTAGTTTGTAACTTGGCTAATTGCCATTAGCCCGCGCGATTTGTGTACGGTCTGAGTTTTTGAGTTTAGATTTTGGCTTCCGATCAACTATCTTCCAATAAAGGAAGCTTCTTCTACGAGTCGTATTGTTCTGTGATTGATTTAATTTTTATTGTGAATGCTATTTGTGCTATCTTATTATATAAAAGAGTAACTGTAGCGAATTTGCATACCGATGTGCGTTACGGAAATGCAAATTTTCGTGTTCGGGGATAAAAAGAGTGTCGCAGCTCAATAACGAAGTATGCATATGCAATTGTTTCCTCTTATGTGAATTTATTATGATACGTTTGAAACTTTGTATATAAGTATGCCCATGCTAAACCAATCATATTTAAATGCAAGTCGCCGCAGGCGGCGTGAGCCGACTGGTTATCAATAAAAACAATAAAAAGAGGGGTGATTTGAGATGAACCTATCCCTTTAAAGGGTCAGGCCCATTTCAAATGACCCCTATTTTTGATGTTTCCATCTGATTCTCCATGTCAAATATAGTAGGATACGATATTTTTCTAATTTTCAAGCGCAAAATTCACGCAGTATTCAGCAATTTACCATGGCCAGCCATACCCAACTATATGTCACATTTGTCACGCCCCTCCGCGCTATTTGGGCAATATGCTCTATTGGGCGTGGCAATTGCGATATAGGCCAATCAGCGCGAATGGGCGTGACAACTGCGATTGATTGTTGTGTATGACCAAGGTAAATTGCTGAAAACTGTGTGAATATTGCGACTGAAAATTGGAAAAAAATTCAGCCTACTATATTTGACATGGAGAATCAGATGAAATCATCAAAAATAGGGGTCATTTGAAATGGGCCTGACCCTTTAAAGCGAAATACTGGCCGATCTTTTTGAAACGCACCGTGGACAACTGAATACCTATGTACCTATGCAACTTCTGCAAAATTTGCTCGAATTTAGCTCGATTTTTTATTCTAATTTATGTTCGTTTGCATAAGCTGCATAAGAATGCTGGTGAACTCGAAGAACCGGGCGGTATTTCGCTTTAAAGTGGAGGCGCATAAAATACAAGTGTACTCCACTATCTTTGAAAAAGGAAGCGTAAAAGATTTAGTTTATTCAACTAGAACATGTGATATGTGACCTGTGACCACCAATATCGCAAACAAATTGCGCTTACTCTTTGTCAACAAACACTGTCTTTGCTAACAAACATGCACCTGGAACAAACTTTCTCGGTGGACCCGTATTGTTGAGTGCACGTGTACACATAGTACCATTTACAAAGGGTTCCATTTCCAGAGACGTCTCAAAGAGGTGTAACACGCGGAAATTGAAACGTAACTTTGACAACTGTCTTCCCATGTTTTGTATGCAATGTATGAGGTGTGAGCGATAAATGAACGTTTTTCTACAATCATTTGCATTCATATAATAAGTGGGGATGCAGGTTTCACGAACCTCATGTTATACCTCCTTATTAGCGAATTCGGAATCTCAGAGTTTCCGTATGTGCTGAATTCGCATGAAGAAGGACGCTCAAAGATCTGAGCGTACAATTTCCTCGTGTTAGCTTCCAATAAACATCTTATTATATAAAGGAGAAGAGTTTGTCACGGGTTTGTTTTTATGTGCACAACGAAATCCCTTCATAAAGAAAATTTTTCGATCGAAAGAGCATACAAAATCTTTGCCTCTGGCGAGATTCGAACCAACAGTAGCACACAACCTCTCGATTCACAGTCCAATGCTCTACCAGTTGAACTACTCTGTTAATCTCCGACCCAATGCGCGCCCAAATTGTGGCTTTCGACCCCACCGCCGACGCTAAATATGACTGAAATTTGCAGTGCCGACCCTTTAGCAGTACAAATAGTGTAGCAGTACAGTAGGCAGCAGCAGTGAACGCATGCCAGCCAAATTGACCCAAGTCTGACCCAGGTCCGACCCAACTGGCGCGCTTGCGGCCCTTCCGCATGCACATCGCATTTTTCACGATGATTTTTTCAATTTTTTTGAAGTCCTGCACTTTCTGGTTTTTTTCTAATTTGTTTCTACTTCCTTTGTTATTTCCTCTATTAACTTATTGCTATCGCAGGTACCATTGCTTCACTTACTGGTGCGCGTCCAAGCAAGCAAACAAACGGAAGGAAACACGATAAAGTAAGTAAGTTTATGATGTGGTAAGAGTAGGGTTCTCATCAGTCACTACAGATAGACTCAGCCGTAGAAGTATATGTTGCTAATAGTTTGTAATCTTCGCAGAATGACGCAGAAGTATTATACTTTCATTTACTATTTAATTTATTACATTTAGACACTGGTGGCCAGCTCCATGGAAGTTCACAACATCAAAGATGCATTCTGCTGCCTGATACTAATACTGGACAATGGAAGATTCGCTAAAACTCTGTCAAATTTGAATGTTTAGTCACATACTGTGTATGTATTATTCGCAATAAACATTTCCTCCCGTTATATAGTGTAATTTATGGGCTACGCTTCTGTACAAATTACGGTTGTGCCGACTCCAAGCAGTGTTTTGCCGACCCAACTCTGACTCCAAACAGTGGTTTTGCCGATCCAACTCCCACGCCTTTTTCAAATTTTTCGACCCGGGGCGGAAACTAGGACCGCCCAGAGTCGGACTTCGCTTTAGTTGGGTCGGCACTTTGGGTCGGAGAGGAACATAGTATGCTAGCTTATTGGACTGGATCTGATAGGAGATAGAAGAGCACGTTCAATAGCAAATTTGCATGACTTGCAAAAACCTTGAAGTCCCGAGCCACATTATACGTTTCCACACCACACAAACGTAAACGAACGTCTGTTTACCTTTTTTTCTTTAAATTCCTTTTTTTTTTAATAGGGTAACAATCGGCCGAAGGCCGATTCCTTCAGTCGGAGAAGCTTCGAACGGCTGGTTTCTTATGAAGCACAAGCTTTTAATTGGAAGGAATAAATAAATATAATGCTTTGAATTATATCAAAGTATAAAAATAACTGTTTTAGAATTAAAAGCAGTATATTGAATTATTCCTTCTAATTAAAAACTTGAGCTTCACAAGACATGTCTATTGAAAGCTAACACTAATGTTTCGAAAAAAAGGAAGAAGTTGTACTCTTTTAGTTTTTAGTTAGATCTCGTGAGCCTCCTCCTTAATAAACGATGTGTACTAAATCTAAATGGAAGGACAAAAAAAAGCACCGAGCTGTAAGAAAGCCATTTACAGTATTCTTTGGAAAACCACTTACAAATACTGACTAGGAATAGTTTTTTTTTTAGAAAAAAGTCTGATATTTGTTATCACAGTTCAATTTCAAGGTGAAATTCTCTAGAAAATGAGGTATATTACAACTCTAAACTAAACGCCATGGCCCTGGTCACACTTGGTCATTCTATGTATGAATAACACTTTATTCAGAGATGTAATCATCACACTTAGATTTAGTCATGTAGAATGCAGGGCCCCGTTTCTCTCAGAAGCCGGGTAACTTCATTGTTTTCCGTTGTCTTGTAGCTTAGGAAGGCGTGCACGACTCGGTGGCCGCCCCTGTAATGCTTGTAAACAAAATTTCTTTTGGACTTTTTTATAGAGAAAATCAGACGTTTTTGTGGATCCGGTAGCCATTTGAGTCTTATCAGATTCGTGTAGCAATACACACCACAACCCCGCTCAATGTCACCTAAATTCGTTATGTATTTTATCAGTGTTCCGTGTGAGAACCCTCCCCGAGCCCTCTCTCGCTATATCTCTCTCTCTGTCTCTCTCTTACCTCTATCTCTACCCCTCAAGGATCTCTCTGCCTTTTCCCCCTTTAATGCTCTCTTTCTATCACTCCTCGAGTTTATTGCGCATGTCCATCTCTCACTCACTCTCTCTCTCTCTCTCTCTCTCTCTCACTCTCTCCATCCACCCCTTCAATATTTCTATCACTCGACTCCGTGGACTTTATAGCAACTTCTTGATCAGTTGAGCCTCGTTTAGTCACTCAAAAGTTTTTATTTCATGTTAATAAAAAAAAACACCAGCAAAGTGCAAAGTTTTGAATATGCATGAATTTTGTATGTTACGTACGTTACTCACCGTTGTCTAAATCAATGGAAAGAAAATGCTGCGCTTCAATCACCAAATTTACTTGGATATTTACCTTTCGTTTCTCCGTTTAGTTTAAAATATTGGATTCACGCCTAGCCTACATCACCAAATAATTTCGGTAGCTTGCTAAATTTCTGGATAACTTTTGCGACCTCCATTGTGAATTACGATAACTAGTACAGATTTGCTTTTACTTTTAGAGACACGGGTATTTACTCGTACACCACAACATTTAGTTGCTTTGGTAGTTTGTGAAGATTGCTGGATAACTACATTGTGGCTCAGAATGACGGACACAAAAGCCGACACAGACAGTTATATAGATGCGGACGAAATTTGTCAAGCCGAACCGATTCGTATTACACCTTTTCGAAGACTATCGGGTATTTATTAGTATTTGTGCTTTATATTGATAAAACAAACAAACTCGGAGTACATCATTTTATGCGTAGCCACTTTTGTTTAGTAACAAGCGACTGTCGCGGACACTCGCAATCGCTACACCCGGTACTGGAAACGGAGGAGTTTGACGATGAACAGGTAAGGTTTAGGGCTCTAGTTATCCATCAAGCGAGAAGCTAGCGAAGATTGAATGATTATATTACTTCGAGGAAATAACCGACCAGCTCTGTACATACAAATAACAATTTAAAGGGATCGGTTCACGTGAAATTGTTTTTTTTTTGTTTCTTTATTTTCTATAAGGGATAATGAACATATTTAATACAAAGAGTAGTGGTGAACCGATCCTTTTAAAGTGAAAATTGGCACGCAAAAATAATAGTGTGCGGTAAGGATAAAATGAAACGAGTACTACTAATAAAAACCTGTGACGAGTCATAACGGCCGGTTTTTGAAACGTATATGTCAAACAACGGCATTCCCATGCATCATATGTAAATGCTCATTATTAGAATAAATCGACCCCATTTCGACCGCACTTAGCATAAATACATAGGAATGCAGGTACTTGAGATGTGTTTCAAAATCCGGTCGCTATTTTGCTTTAATTAGGAGTAAGATGCTTTGCAATGGGAAAAGTAAAGCTTTAATGCGTATCCACCTCAGTCAGCAGTGCTCAAGTACGCTTCATTTTCCGATATTGCGAATTATCAAGTATTACAGCCGTCCACCTCTTCGGCTCAAGCGATAATAGATCGTGGACGTCGCGCGCGACATTCTTCTACTAGCGCTTTGCCAAAGAACCTGCCCCCCAAGAGGTATATTGTACGTTGTCCGTCTTATTCGCACCTTCTAATTGCATGGTCTGCTCACTACTATTAGCGTTTTTTTTTGGAAGCTCGAACCATCATCCTTCGATAAAAAGAAAGAAATAGAGGGCATAGTTTTCGTGAGCCTAATCCTTTTACTCACAAGAGCATCTTACAATTTTAGCACTGATTTTCGTGAGACTGTCAAAAAAAACCAACAAAAATGTGAGTAATAAAATAAAATAAATGGATGAAGTATTGGCTGCGCTGGTTATCTCCTGCAAGAGTACTGTATTAATTAGCATAGAAAAAATGTAGGTTGGACGCCGCCGAGCGCCGTCGCAGCAGTGTCTGTTGTCCAGAGGATGCGAGCCGCGAACGACGAGCTAAGGATCCGCAAAAGTCAGCGAATAATATTGGGAGACCGTCACGGTCACAGTCGCTCACGGGCAGGAGGCGGAACTCAACAAAGGTTACTATTTAAGAATCACACATTAATTATTATGTCCACGTAAAATCTCCTGCATCACGAACAGTACTAATGCTTGACTGCAATTGTCTTCTGAAAAGGCTTGGGCTTAGGCTTCGCCTAAGCGTCACCGTGTGGTCTTTCAATACGCAATATTACAATATGAGTTTTTGTCGTTGACAACGAAAAGTTGCACAAGGGAAAATTTCTATTTTTGGTTCTCTTTTATTTCTGTCACCGATCTTTTAGCTAGTTTAGATAAGCAGAAGCACACACAGGAATTTTTTTTATTATTTTTGAGATCCTTTGACCTTTGACCATATGACTATGACTCGTAAACTGTGAACCATTTAATTGAAAAGCTGATTTCATACTGAAACGAATAGTGCTGGAAATGTTTTTATTAAAAGTTTTCTTAAAACAAAAATTTAGCCGGATTTTTATTAAACTTTTTTTTTTAGAACATAGAAAATTTATTAAAAAACATCTCATTTTCAGTTAAACATCCGTGATCTGAAAGGACCAGCCATAACACCACGCCTACGGTACACAAACGAAAAACATTCCTCTAAACCCAAACACCATATGAAGGTACACTGCACAATTTTGTGAATTGTTCATCGTTTCCTTTAAATCAGAAATTTGCATATGATACGCATTCCTTATGTTTCCTATGCAACTGTTTGGTGCCCGCCCGAAGCTTCCGGCACCAAATTTACTTAGGACACATAGGATATAATTATAATTATAATTTATTGACACATTATATAAATATATAAGTGTGCATCATATAAATGATGATGAGAAGGTTGGCAAATTAAGCCACATGTAACGATTAGCTTGAGGTTCGTTTATAAGGAAAGAGTAACACCTTTCAACAAATCAATTACCAATAAGATTGAGTGTTTCGCCATAGTTGATTTTTTGAATTGCTTTAACTTTTGTTGTCTTAAACATATTCACATCCTTTATAAGTAATTGTTCCTATGAACTGATTTGAACATCATCAACTTATTAATGTAACTGCTTATCAAAATTAAGATTTTGTATCGAAATCCTTGTTTGGAAATCTTTCTTTTATTTGTTTGTTTTGTTTCAAGATTTTATAAAAAAAATGTAAAATAGTATTTAGCGCGGTTATTCAAAATTGTATAACATCCGGATTTTGAAAAGTAGGTGGACAACTGTTTTCAAATGTGCTGTATGCTAACTGCGTTTGGCGTATTATGGTTTTTTTTCTAGTCTAAGTTTTTTTTCTGGTCGTTCGTTTTTCCTAGTTCTTGCTTTCTCGCTCAATTTATCTCCTTGGTATATATCTCGTAATTTTCATCTGATTTAGCTTATATCTGATTTCGATTTAAATAATAAAGTTTCACGGTATGCACAACAAAACTTCTTTATTCGTAAATTATAATTAAAAAACATATGAGCTGAGGATGTGGTTCCATAGGAGATAGCAGTCAGGCTTTGCTGAATTGTTTTCGAAAGGTATGCTGAGCCTAAGCCTAAGCCTAGATACCAAGGTCTACTCCATAATTTATTCCGAAAAATGGAGATCATGTGTAAGCGTTCCGCGCATTTTTTCCAAGTCAAATGCGACCATCTTTTGTATAAAACAGACATCGATGGCCGACAATTTCTAAAAATTTTTAAATGTAATAGACTAATAATGCACATAAGTAACAGATGTTTCTGATTGCGAGGCTCGGGCTCACACCCATGTAAATAAAGGCAGAGAAGAAACGAAAAAGAAAAAGTCCATGTTTGTATGCAGTTTGCAGTTTGATTGTACACAAGGTTTATTAGTTTGTAGTTTGATTGTGCAAAAGGATTATGAATACAACTTACCAGTATGTGAGGAATGGTCTCGAGTAGTCGAACAGTCCTCTCAATTCCTTGCGCTTCGCTCAAATGTGGATGGATGTCTGCGACGATCTGTAGTTTACCATAATAAAAATGTACTATGAGGTCTCAGTGTATGGCAAAAACCGTGCGTTTTGCTTCCAAGTATCAAATGTGCATCTCGTGTACGATTTTGCATACACCTTTGAAAGTTCGACACATGGGCAAGACGCGGCGAAAATGCACAGTTTATGCACACTCGAAAAAAATAGTCCCGTAGATATCCGCCACGGGACCATTTTTATTCTAGTGTAGTGCCAATCTACGGACAATTTTCAAATAGTTGGAAGTAAAGTTCGGCAATTTTTGCCATATCTAGAAACCCCATTACATCACAAGGATGCGCACAGAAACAAATATAATTAAAAAAATACAATACATTTGTGACTGCGAAAAGGTAAAAAGGGTCACGTGTACAGATAAGCGGAAATTATGGGACATCGAACAAAGGTAAGTAGCCGAGCGCTGTATTCCCGATTTTATATAATAAGGAAAAATAATTATTATAAAATAAAAACACTTGAAGTAGGTTAGTGTGTTTGTTTTTTATTTATAAGCTGAGTTTGTAGACAACTGGTAATTGTGACTAACAAATAAGAAGTTTGTCATTTTCATACATACATGGAAAGGAGACTGATAATTATAAACCCGAAGCTTGTTAGTTTAAAAAAAAGATATAAAATCCCAGTGTAATTAGCGTACCTTCAAAAGCAAGTTACTATATCGGCGTCTTGCTTTTTGAACAATCTCGAGCCCTTCATCAGAGACAGCATGAACTAAAGTTGAATTAAAGGGAATATGTAAGCCCTTTTTGAAGTTAAGCTGTGTTGATAGAATGTATGTTTCCCATTAAGGAAACAATAACAAAAGTTGTCCAAAGATCCCCAGTTAGCAGAAAATAAACCACAAAGTTCATCCTTTCCATAGTAAACGCGTTACTTGAGACGATGCCATACATCGACGGGGTCAATGGAAATTTTTTCAAATATACATACAGATATCGTGAAATTGCATTACTCAGAGACATATTTACATGCAAATTCGAATATTCACATTTGCATATTCAGCCGCCTATTTAAATTCACGTCTGGTGTGGAAACTCTAGTTTTGCGTGTGTTTTGCGCATTTTGAGTGCCTACATATTCCCTTTAAAGGGATCGGTTCACCTTAAATTGTGTCTGTTTTTTTTTGTTTCTTTATTTTCTATAAGGGATAATAAAAATTTGGAATGCAAAAAGTAGTGTTCTATTTCAATACTCACGGAGCTATTAGGTGATAAAGTAGTGGATTGATCGGTCCAAAATGGCAAAGGGTACTTGTCTCTATACAAACAAGGCAGGACAATTAAAAAAACAGAGACAATTTAAGGTGAACCGATCCCTTTAAGTAAAGCAATTGTGTTTAGGTTACTTACCAATTATCATATTCAACTACTGTAGGTATTGAGAAACCTACATTGTATCGAAAATTTACACGCAATTAGACCTATATTGATTAGATTAAAAAGGATGATTTCAATGAAAAAAACTTAGTTTTGTCATTTGTCGCACAAGGTGTGATTTTCTTATTGTGTAAAAAAGAGCTAATGAGGTTTCAATGTATGGCAAAAATTGCCGGATTTCCTTCCAAGTATGGGAAAATTTGCCGTATATATTGGCACTACACGAGAATATCTACAGACACGAGAGGCATATTTGATACTTGGAAGCAGAATGTACGTTTTTTTCCAAACATTGAAATCCCATAAAAGTGGCAAAAAGTTGATATAAAATCAACTTACGTCCAGAGAAGAAAAGCACCCATTTCAGTGCAGTATATTCTTCAAATGTTGTCTTCAACTCTTTGAATATTGAAATAATAAAGGACTTGGAATAGTCATTCAAAACCGTTGAATAATCGGCAGTTCTGCAAAAACAGTAGAAATATATAATGGTTTATTTAGAAACGCATACAGAGATAAAATGAAATGCATAGAGCAACGTATGGGTAAACCGAATCCACTAGAGTAAAGGGTTCAAGTCCTTCACTACTTACAGGGATGAATACATATACTACAGAAAACAAAGATAAACTTGAGCAAAATGTATAATTTACTTATTTAATTTAATTCGACTTAGGTTGACTTAGACCAGTCTTATACAGCATATGTCTCACATTTAATTCTGCCACCGGATTGTTTTTCTTGGCCATAACTTTGGCTACCCTATCACAATGTTTTTTCTGCATGAGGGTAATCCCGTACTGCTCACATATGGACAATTCATCTGCCTCAGCTAGCTCGCGGGGAGATTGGGGCAATTGGGGTGTGGGTGACAATTGTTCGGTTTGTGTCTCGCGGGGTTCTTCAATTGCTTGTGGGGTCGAAGGGGGCGATGACGTCATTGGTTCGTCTGTAGTTTGATCACGCTGTCGAGCTTCTTGGCGGCGAATGAAGCCTTCACGACGCTGTTTGGGCGTCTCGGCACGGCGTACATTCAGATGAGCCAGATCAGGAGTGTTCTTCAGCTTTTGAGCGAGATCCTTAAAATAGGGCAAACGAAAACCGGCATTCATTGAACAAAGAATAGGCCGAGTGGTAGACTTTGGATTGCCCAATGCGGCCGATAATAATAAACGAACCGGGTGAGTACTTTGCAAGAGACATGATTTTGGATATAATATCAAACTCAATACTCACCCGTTCGTTTTCCTCCAAGTTCAAGACGACAAATTGGTCCTTGATTTCGTATCGGTGAAAAGATTCGGAGATTTCTTCACGAATAAATGTCTTCAATTCAGTGGATAGTTCGGCGATAGTTGATTGAATGATTTGGCGAATAGAATTATCTGGTCGGGAAATAGGTGTGGTAGTTGAATCGATGGTATGGGACATGTTGGTGTGAGACGCGGAGAGTGCAACCGCACACGGCCGATACACACAGGCGAATGACACACAGGCGAATGAAATAGTTTCCGTTAATTAAGTTAATTAAGTTAATTAACTCGTACGTACATTCCTTATTCGTAAGAGCTAAGAGCTACCGCATTACGCTAGTACCAAAATTAGAGCGAAATATACCGACCAGTTTTTGAAGCATATCGAGTACTCCATCATTCTTATGCAGCTATGTAAATGAACACAAATTACAATAAAAAACCGAGCTAACTTCGAGCACATTAGCATAAATAGGTAAGAATTCGGCTGACCACGATGCGCTTCAAAAACCGTCTGGTATTTCGCTTTAAGCTAACAGTTCCGGTCTTGGTGCTGAAATGGTCTAACAATTAGATTGATTAGCTTTAAATAAAAATATCGGATTCTGGCGCCCCATTGGCTCTCACTAGGCGGAGACCCGCGCACCGGAGTGTGCTGAAGTACTTACTCTGCTAGCGCGTTACTTTTAAATTGAAATCCATGACAGAACACTAAATCGTCTCCATTGAATCGATATGTATTATAGCAACATGTTAATAAAACCAGTCCTGCAGACTGTCTTCGAATAAAGGAGAGCTGAAAATAAACATGTACAAAAAGGACAAGTCGGGTCCATTTTACAACTCAACTACCTTATCTAACTTTGTTCCGTGTACTACCCTCTGTTATATTCATTAAAGGGTCAGGCCCACTTCAGTTAAAGGGCATGTCAAGGGGGATTCTGCGCAGAAAGGCATCTCCAGGCGCAGACTAAGTAAATCTCAAAAGGCGCCCAAAACAGTAACCCATAAAAATGGCGCCAGAATAAAATATTTGAGATTTTGTCATAAACGTGACAAAACACACCGCAACGCAAGCAAACGGGCGCGTTGCGGCGAGCCGGTAATTCAAGCCGTCCCGTGGACAGAGATTTGTCTTAGCTCTGTCCGCACAACTAGAATCCCTTACTGAAGGAGTTTTATGGAGGGGTTTGAAATTGTTTTTCTTCTTACATGAAAGTTTTTGTTTATTTTTATTTTCACTTTCCTTACCTTCAAAACGCAAGCTTTTTTTGAGCCCAACATGCAAAACCGGCTTGACATTCCCTTTAACCCCTATTTTTGATAACTCCATCAGATTCTCCGTGTTAAATATAGTAGGACGCAATAGAACTCCACGCAGAATTCAGCAATTTACTACATTTGACACGGAGATTCAGGTGGAGTGTTCAAAACTAGGGTTTAACAGAATTGGCCTGACCCTTTAAAGAAACCCATCAAATTTAGCCGCCATGAACTATTTTCCTAATTATACAATATATATTAACGGTCCATTGTTTAGTCCACTATAGCGAATCCATTTTGGGTGAAAAACTTACAAGGCAGTTCAATTTATTATTGCAACCACTAAGAATTTTGTCAATCCAGATCTTGCATGTTTCACTCAAATTATCCAAGAAAGAAGGTTTCAAGCGTTATTATTGCCGGAAGAGATCACCCGGTCCTTCTCAGGTAGTATCCAAATTTCAGCTATATCATCAACCATTTTGGATAAGTGCATTATTGCATCCTATGCAAAGTAGTATATCCATCGAGAGCACAATGCATTTGCAATATGGAATTTTCTACAATATTTCAGCTTTATCGTCTTTTTTTTTTTTTTTTTTTTCAGCATTTCTTTTTTTTTATTTGACAAAATTGTAATTCTTAGGAAAATTTTTTTAATTTAAATTCTTCGAGCGCTTTCAAGGGTGAAAATACAGATTCAATGTTTTTATGACATGTTCCGCAGAGGTGTTTGGATAGGGTGATTGCCAGCATGGGCCAAATGGCATCGGAGTTGGGGGTCCGATCACATACACGGAGTGGGTTCAATATCAAATCAGCCAACGATGAGTCCAGAGAACATTTGAAATTGGGGTTCACCGACGTTTGCAGATCATCACCGTCACAAAAACTGCAACTATTGGTTTGAATTGGATCTCCTAGATTCCGCAATCTGCCGTAGTCTGGATGTCTGGCATACATGTCTTGACGCACTCGGGTGGGTTCGAGTAAGGAATAGGAGACAATGAGAAGGCAGAATAAAGAAACAAACACACTGTTCCAGTTTCACCATATACAATCGAAGTAAGGTCGTGTTTTCCATTTTATCCACGTCGTGTCCGAAGAATGGGCGCGACGGTGCGGACACCTAAAATGGTGTTTTATTTTCAAAACGAAACTGTTAGCGGTCTTGTGCCTGAAAATAGTTATGGCCTTTTTTTACGAAAAGGGCTACTACGATCTTTTTCACGAAAATGGCTGCGGCCTTTTGCCCGAAAACGGTAGCAGCCAATCTCACGAAAATGGCTTCGAACTTTTTATGAAAACGACTATATACTTTCACGGAAACGACTATGCGTTTTTAAAAAGACCACAGCTCTTTTTTACGAAAAAGACCACGGCTTTTTTTTACGAAAAAGACCACGGTTTTTTACGAAAAAGACCACGGCTTTTTTTAGCGAAAACGACTACGGCCAATTTTACGTAAACGGCTGAGAACTTTTCACGAAAACGATTACTACGACAAGCCAATTTTGCGAAAATGGCTTCGAACTTTTTATGAAAACGACTATATACTTTCACGGAAACGACTACGCGTTTTTTACGAAAAAGACCACAGCTTTTTTTTACGAAAAAGACCACGGCTTTTTTTTACGAAATAGACCACGGCTTTTTTTTTACGAAAAAGACCACGGCTTTTTTAGCGAAAACGACTACGGCCAATTTTACGTAAACGGCTGAGAACTTTTCACGAAAACGATCACTACGACAAGCCAATTTTACGAAAACGGCTTCGACCTTTTCATGAAAACGACTATGTACTTTCACGAAAACGACCACGCCTTTTTTTACGAAAAGGCCACGACCTTTTCAGCGAAAACGACTACGGTCAATTTTACGAAAACGGCTGAGAACTTTTCACGAAAACGATTACTACGACCTTTTTCACGAAAACGGCTACTTCCTTTTTTAGCGAAGACGGCTACGCTTTCCCCGAAAACGGCTATTTTCATGCAAACTGCTATGGAGTATTCACGAAGAATGCTGCGGTCTTTTTCACGAAAACGCCCGGTCTTTCACGAAATCGACTGCGGCCTGTTTTCTCAACTCATATGACACAAGACCACACATATAAATATTCTGGCGTATTAATAGCCATTCATGGGGCCATTGTGTATTAAATGAGCCCTCGTTTCCTGCCCACTGTAATTTTTACACAAAACAGAAAAGTCTCACATCTCCTTTAAAGTAAGGAACGACCGCAAGATCGGGTAGTTCCCAATGTAATTCATCGTCTTCGGGCTCTTTCTTCACGAAATCTTTCAATCCTTTGCGTTTTCCAACAGCTAAATGATAAATTTGCAATTTGCTTTCCTCTCACAGGCTACATTGCGGTATACACAATAGGAATAGAATACGACGAAAGCACGAAAACGTCTAAGACCTTTTCATGGAAAGCCCTACGGACTATTCCCGAGAATTCATCAGAAACCGTTTTCAGCTAATTATTATTATTAAAGGACACAAAGACATGTAAGCCAACAAATTAGAAACATACCTTCGGGCTTCATTCCAACGAAAATGCAACGCTGAAAACGACATGCTCGACATCGGTTTTGCGCTGAAATCTCAAGTGCGTTTGGAAGGACAAAACGGCAAAAAACATAAGGTTCCCGTGCTCATGCCACGCAAAAAGACCCATGCCTCTAACTGAAAGATAATTTGAGACTGTACTTTTGCTACGCAAAGATAAATAAAAAAAAAAGTTAAAAGTTCAAAATCTTGCAAAAACGTTCACTTACGGTATACGCACGTATTATTGAAATCGCAAATGTAGATCTTTTTCGATGCGGCCGTTCTCAAGAAGAAAACCTTGCAACTTCTAAACGGGGTTATCTTATTTTTCTGTTCCGTCTATGGTGTATTTCTTCTAACGCGACCAAAGTATTTCTCTCTTCTTCTGGGCGAGTATTCAAGCTATTTCCAAGAAATGCAGAAATTATTTCGTCGTCTCTTATGTCGGCGCCTTTTTTCTTTTTCGTGTCTTTTTTTTTTAAACATGTAATTTCACACCCAAAATTGATCCGTTAGGACAAAACAGAAAAAACCTATGTATTTACACATAAACCGAACCAAGTGATCTTTAATATGCGACTGTGCAACCTGAACTATAGAAGAGACGCAAATATATCCTAAGTTCATTGCAAAGTTACCCGCAAGTTTAGAAAAAAAAAAAAAAAAAAAAAAAAAAAAAAAAAAAAAAAAAAAAAAAACGCTCCGTAAAAGTTGCTCCCGTATTTCCGCACGCCTTGCAAATCGCTGAAAATTCAGCAATTCGCGTGCACGTTTCTCTTCTTGTCTTGTGGGAATTATAGTACCAACGATGTAATCAAAATGAGTTAACGGATAGTAAAAAAAAAAAAATTGGAAAAGTAAGCCGGTTCAATAGTTCACGTTCCCGTGTTTGGGCTATCCCACATCTAGCGCACAGGCTCAAACAAAAAGGCCGCATATACAGAACTATAAATAATCATCAATCATAATAGAAGCTCTAACTATAAATGACTGTTTACAAAACTTTTTAGTGGCCCTGGGGAATAATTATCATATTTGGACATCAACTCCTACCAGAAAACAGGGAAACTATTTTTTCTCGATAGATTCTCAATCAGCACCCACTCCATCCAAAACCTATTCGAGCATAAAATGTGCGACTGCGCTGTGCCTCACTGACTCTTCCCTTACACAGTTAAAGAAAGCAAATAAGTTAGCAACGGCCAATAGGATTCTAAGTCAAAGTTCTGGCTACAAAATAGTCTACATGGAAAAAGCTCGGGATCTTTGCATCCATCCAAATTAGTAGGTTTTCTGATCTACGAAGTCACGCCCCATTAATTAAGAAAAGGATCTAAAGAGAGAAAACAGACAAAAACACTGACAATAATATAGTCTCATTTAATAGGACAAGAACATGAAGTGTATTCGGTATATGATGTGGTTTATAGGAAAATGTTATGGAAAAAGTCTGATACAAGAAAAAGGGCGATCTAGTAAAAAATATCTTTCAGTGATTCGGACGGAAAAGAGCTGGAAAACAATCAGTGGAGTTGTTTGAGCTGCAATACGTTTCTAAACGCCGTACTCAGTGTAAGCATACGCTTTTTATCAATGTGTCACCAATAATATGATAATGTAATGTTTCATAAGGAACTTTTCCTCCAAAATGTGTTTGGTGTTCAAGTGAACTTCTCATCCACTCACAGTAAAGCATTATAGATAGATAGTTTGTTAGATATAGATATTTATCCTTCTTGTTAGTATATTTCAAAAAAACTAAAACTCAAAATATATTTTAGTTTCGATTTCGTAATTGCGCATTTTCAGGTTCTGAAAACCCCCTGGACGACATCAACCGAGCCGCGGCTACCCTTTTCTGCGGGGAGCAGCAGGAATGCAAATCAGAATTTGCAACATTTATTGAGATCACTGGTGTTCTGGGAAAGACCATTAGGGAAAGGTATTTCTTTTTTGAGGCAGTAAAACGAGTATAATCTGGCAATACATTAGATGATTGTTATGTAATCTGAGTAGCCTCTATAAAATGAGGACGAGAGAAAGAAAACAAATAATCAAAAAGAAAAAGCTGAAATCTCGGTTTACAGGTCTTTTGATCAAAACAATTGATTTCGAAACAGCCCTAAAGTGTGTTATTTCTGAATTTTCACCATTTCAGAAATCGATTGATGAGGTCTGTCGCTCAGTCAGCAGTAAAGATTATAGATAGAAGAAAAAAAAAAAAAAAAAAAAAAAAAAAAAAAAAAAAAAAAAAAAAAAAAAAAAAAGCTGTGCAAGGGATAAATTCCACGACAATGCACACCACCACTACCCATTTTCTTCTCCTTAATCACTATATGTTTCTTCTAAAGTAAGTGACGTTTGTATGCATGGGCTTGTGATCACAGTTTCAATCCAGTAAACACATTTGCCACTCGCAGAGCTCCTCTGTTCTGAACTTGAAATATGGGATGATGTGTGCTATGCTGAACCTACATCTATCTGGCCGATTATTATTCAACGCCACACCCCCTTTGTAATTAACTAGTCAACATCATCATTATTATTTTCACTCAGTTATGGGTATTAGAGATTCTATTATATTACGCCCCTCTCGTGTGATTACTTTTGTTGTTTTCCGTTTGTCACAACCGATTGTTGACAGCTATGTTATGTTATGTTATTTATTTATTTTCTTCGTGCACGTTACGTCGCGTTCCCTACGCATAATAATGTGATTCAACTATTACAATTTTGTTGTTCCTCATTCTTTTCTCAGGCTAAAACAACCCAAGTGGCTTTCCCACAAAACGCTATTTGCGGCACGATGTGCCCCATCGTAGCGTCATCTCGGGGTACCTGCAGCTAGAGGTTATCCCAATGACTAGCACCCATTTGTTTTAACATGTGGCCCTATTATTGTCTTTTCACATACGCAGATTATTTATATGCTAATGTAACGTTGGAACACATGCACCTATTACTGGGTAGCCAATTCCTGAATATATACTAAGTACAACTACTCCGCATAAACGTTATGTTACGTTATCACCCTGTTTTACTTTTATTTAGCCCTACGGTTATTATTAATGGCTTTAATGGTTTTAGTATTTTCTCTTTTCTTTGATTTTCCATTTATAGTATTATCACTCTTTATCAACTGAAAGAATCGTGCAACTGGAAATAAATTATTAGTATTAGTATTTATTCGATTAAAAAGATCTGTAAATTAGTAAACAATATATTGATATTCATATTTCAAATATTTTAACAATATCTATATAAAAACTATCCTTGAAGACTTTTACTGAGCCGCCGGCACTCAGCCTTTTCACGAAGCATTTGATTAATCGCATGGTTTACTTTGGGAAAAATGTTGTTAATATACTCGTAAATGATCTTATCAACTGTTTCTCTGTCTATTCTTCCTCCTACGTTGTCCCGAAGAATTTCTTGAAATTTACGCTTAAAAATAGTGCGAATAGCGGGAAAGCGCTCGTCCAAGAACGCGATAACGGGAGGGAAATTTTTCTCGAAAAAGTACTCGCTATCGAGACTTCTATCTTCGCTGCGCTCCCTCAACGCAAAGTATTCCTCTACGGTGGAGACGGATGTGAGCTCTTCTGCACTCGGCTTCTTATAGTTTGTCCAAGGTCCTGGAGGAGCAAATCCGAGAGCAACGCGCATTTCCGTATACGCAATTATATCTGCCGCTTCGCTGATCAAATGATGATTGAAACCTCGCGCGTGGAAGTGCCTTATTAAATTGCCCGACAGTTGCTCGTGCTCTCGAAAAGTCAGGCATGAGGTGCCGATCTTGGCCAGCTCTTCGTCCATGTCGAAGGGTGAGGATGGTGTGGTCGTGGACGCGAAGACACGTGCACTGTCTACTGGAGCAGCGGTCGTTAATGTAGAGATGGAAGGGGCGCTGCTGGTGCTGCCTGAAAGATACAAATGTATGTATGTATTCATGTAGACACCTATTTTAGCCAGGCACATGACATATGCATCTGTGCAGCCATCTATTCTAACTATCAAGGCGATCATACCTGCATGTAAATGGGTCGCTAAGCAGAGACAAATGGCGACTATTTTCCTCATATATTCGCCTGAAAATATGTAGTGTATTAATGCATTTACGTAAGAGATTTACATGTAAGTAGCGCAGCGAGATCAATCCAAAACGAGAAATGCAAAAGCGATAGAAAAAGCTAAAGAAAAGCAAAATGTTGAGTGGAAATACGAAAAATTTCTAAAATAATCACCTCTAATATCCAAATATATTATGGGTTGTTGTTATGAAAATATTATGGGTTGTTATTATGAAACAGCCGCCAGATTGAAATAAAAGAAGGAAGAGAGAAGGCAGCCACTCGATTGACCTATTTCTCGCTCACAACCCCACCCATTTCTAGACGGAAAGTGAAAGCATTTTCAAAACTAGAAGACAGTAATGACCACAATTGTGTGTACCAAATTTTTGTATTTGAAATGTTGAGCATTCAATTATATTATCTTCTTTATCTTTATTTTTGCGGTAATTGACAATTTCTTCAGGTGGATCTAATCCGAAAGAATCGAAGTAACATTTTTTTTCTTGTATCTTTTTATAGCAAACCCAATGAGTACCCTTATTATTACTCGAGTCGAGATTCACAATTCCGACTTCTCGGGAAAGTAGCTTATCCGGGAGTGTGTCACGCATGAAAACACCACGGAAGTCTTTAGTTTTTAACTTCGTCACGAGCTCTTCGAGGTCAAAATTGGTCGGAGGCTTCAGGTCTTTTCGGAGACTGAGAGTGATCATTCAATAAGCTCAAAAACATCGAGAAAAATTGAAATATCAAACAAATGCGGAACTGTGGGAAATACCCTGGCGCAGATTTTTGCCCAGTTTTCCCAGACCTGGGAAAAGTGCCCAAAATTGAAGATTTTCAAAAATGACAAGATTTCCGTTAGCTAAGACATATTTTTGCTTGGCGAAAGCATGAAAATGGCGGCTGAAAAATGCAGAAAATCATATTTGGGCAAAAAAGTGCGCCAGCGTCGACACTTTATATACTACTATAGGTCTACAACATGCATGTTTTTCCTGCGCGTACTTTTTCGCTCATTGCATTGCGCGCGCAACTACCTTGCAACATCGTCAGTCCAAAATGAATCAACGACACCACGACGAGTTATATACTACTTTCTTTTCATCCTTTCATTGTGATGCACCTGCGGTGTTATTTAATAAATAAATAAAATCCAGGGTTTTTACATGTTTATCACAAATTAAGAAAAAATGTTTCAAACATACTTACCCGGTCCTTCTCAGGTAGTATCCAAATCTCCCCAACTCCTCGTAACCAGTCCACGATAGAAGTGTCATTCTACAATAGAGCTGCCGAAAGAGATCAACCCTCGAATTGCACACCAACGAGCAATTCGTGAAGCCCACCTTAGAATTAGGGTAAGGTTTAAGATGGTTGTAATTTAACGATATATAACAGACGGTTTTTGAAACGTATTTTGGATGGATTCCAATGCATCATCATAGGCAAGGCAAAGTAGTATGAAGGAAAAAATCGAGCTTACTTTTAGCAGAAATGCATAGGAATGCAGTTGTTCGTCATTTGTTTCGAAAACCGGTTGTTTTGTACAGGCCCATCAAAGTAAACCTATATTTACGATTTCGTCTCAATTTTTATTAAAAGTGTTTATTACAATATATGCAAACCAAATTTTATCGACATTCACCCCGGGGAACTTTTTCCGACGAGCGCATCCACAAATGTATACCGTTGCCTGGCCCTTCCTCTCGTTGTCTATCCGCTCTGGTTGCCTGCTCTCTCGGTTTTTTCTCTGGCGCCTCTTTATTGAGCATACTCTCTCATGCGTAATTTTGTAACTGTGTTATAACATACGAGAAGTAAAAGAATTATTAGGACTAAATGGATGCAAATACGGTACCCTTATGAGTTCGGCTCGGAGTAAAAAAGTTCCCCGGGGTGAATGTGGATAAAAATTAGTGTGTATATATTGTAATAAACGCTGCTAATAAAAAATAACATGAAATCGTAAATATATGTTTATTTTGATGGACATGTCCCATGAGGAAAAAGTTTACCTCAATTTACTTGCACAGAATGTCCGGCATTTTAGAAATATTACTGTAAAAAAAGCATTTCTTTGCACCTAGAACTCACAGAGTTATTCCCCAGCAAACAGTTCGGCCAGGTACCGTAGTCAGAATCATTTTTGCGTTTTCAGGGCATTACAATATTGGAAACGCTTTTTTATTATCGTAGGAATGTTCTTCATTCGTTTAACAATTATTATGTAGAGAAAGAATGCTACTGGACGGATATAAACCGTAAAAACGTATTTTGACGTTGCTGCCTACGGTACCTGGCCGGACTGTTTGCTGGGGAATAACTCTGTGAGTTCTAGGTGCAAAGAAATGCGGTTTTCACAGTAACATTTCTGAAATTCCGGACATTCTGTGCAAATATATTGAGGAAAGCTTTTTTCTCGTGGGCCTCTCCCTTTAAGGAATTCATTTTTTATTTACCTTGAGCAATCCGTTTAACCCGCTGTTTTTTTCACTTTTGCTCCACGCACCTACTTCTTTTTTGTACTTGTCTAATAAAAAAATGTATTCCTTTTAAAGTGACATAACAGCCGCTTTTTGAAACGTATGATTTAAAATCAGCCTCACCGGGGTCCGATCACATACTCGGAGTGGGTTCATTATCAAATCAGCCAACGACGAGTCCAGAGAACATTTGAAATTGGGGTTCACCGACGTTTGCAGATCATCACCGTCACAAAAACTGCAAATATTGGTTTGACTTGGATAGATTTCGCAATCTAATTGTCATAAATCGGTTTTGACGCACTCAACGCGGGTACGAGTCTGGCCCGTGACAACGTTTCTGGTTTCTTGTATATATATATATATATATATATATATATATATATATATATATATATATATATTATATATGTATATATATATATATATATCTTTCTCTTTTTTCCAAATTGCCTGGTACAGGATATGCTCAACAGATGAACTAATAGGGGAAAAGAAATACTCAAGAACACGCTATCCGTGTATGGTAACTCTTGAAATAAAGTACAGGACAATGGAGAAGGCAGAATAAAGAAACGAACACACTGTTCTAGTTCCACCATATATGATCGAAGTACGGTCGTATTTTCCTTTTTATCCACGTCGTGTCCGAAGAATGGGCGCGACGGTGCGGACACCTGGAAATGGTGTTCTATTTTCAATGCAGTATAGTTGCCTGAAAATAAGGCCTCTTCGGCATTATTTTGCCATACGGCCTTTTTCGCTAAAACCGCTGCGGCTTTTTCCACCAAAACGGCTACGACCAATTTCACGAAAATGGTCGCGGCCTTTTCGTGAAAACGGCTGCGCCCTTTTCGTGAAAGGGACTATGAGATTTCACAAAAATGACCAAGAACCTTTGCACGAAAACGTCTGTGACTTGTTTTACCCTGTTACCCTCGTGTGACACAAGACCACATATGTAAATATCCTGACTTTTTACTTGACATCCAGTATGTACGCTAAAAGAGACTTGGTTTCCTGCATGTTGTAAATTTTTTAACAAAACAGAAAAGACTCACATCTCCTTTAGACTTGGTTTCCTGTCTACTGTAAATTTTCCAGGAAACAGAAAAGACTCACATCTCCTTTAGACTTGGTTTCCTGTCTACTGTAAATTTTCCAGGAAACAGAAAAGACTCACATCTCCTTTAAAGTAAGGGACGACCGCAAGATCAGGAAGTTCACAATGTAAAATCATCGTCTTCGGGCTCTTTCTTCACGAAATTTGTTAGTCCTTTTCGCTTTCCAACAGCTAAACGATAAATTTGCAATTTGCTTTCTTCTCACAGGCTACACTCACTACTCACTACACTACGGTATATTGGAATATAAACAAAAGTGGAAAGATTCCCAACCAATGTATGCAAATACATATCGTATGAAAATGTATGAAAACCAACGTATGCAATATGCAACGCATGAAAATAAAAATATTTCTAACACAATACAGTACTGAGGCTGAGTGACTGAAAAAATTTCACACGGCTGAGAAAATTTCGTAGATATTCTTTTAAATATACGCGTATTTTTAACTTGTGGAAGTTTTCAACAAGGAACATGACACCAACAACAAACTGCGAATAATTATCAACTAATAATAATGATTCAAGGATAAAAAGACAAAGGTTAATAAATCAGAAGCATACCTTCGGGTTTCATTCCAACGAAAATGCAACGTTGGAAACGACACGCTCGACATCGGTTTTGCGCTGAAATCTCAAGCACGTTTGAAAGGAGAAAATGGCACAAAATATAACGTTCCTGTGTTCATGCAACGCAAAAAAGTCCATGCCTCTAATTGTACCAGATAACTAAAAAAGTTACAAGTTTAAAATCTTGCAAAAGCGTCACTTACGGTATACACACGTATTATTGAAATCGCAAATGTAGATCTTTTTCGATGCGGCCCTTCTCAAGAAGAAAACCCTGCAACTTCTGAACGATGTTTTCTTATTTTTTGTTCCGACTATGGTGGCTTTCTCCTGATCTGACCAACTATTCCACTGCTTTATCGTGAGCGTGAGCCTTCACGCTCAGAAATTCATGTTTCAAGAAATACATGTCGTGCACTCTTCCTGCTTGTAAGTTTCTAATAAACCTTTAGACATTTAAACGTGTAAATTCAGATCAAAATATTTAGCAAAACTTGTTTGAACCCTGATCTTTCATTTTCGACTGTGCAACTTGAACTTGAACTACAGAACAGAAAATATATAATATATTTCGCAAAGTTACCCGCATGTAAGTGCTCCGTAATGATAAGTCGCTCCCGTATTTGCGCACGCCTTGCAAATCTCCCGAGATTCAGAAATTCGTGTGCTAGTCGCTGCTTCTTGCCTTGTGGGAATTATAGTGTCAATAATAGGCGAATTCGGATTTATTGAATTATCACAGAACATCATGATGTGGAAACTTGCAATGCCAAAAAATGGAGCCCTCTAAAATTGTAGTACGTGTGACTTATAATAATATAATATTAACAATATGTAGCACGTACACAAAAGTAAACCCACAAACAGTTTGTCGAACATATCACAGAAGATGCAAAGTGAACGATAATACAATAATGTACAGCAAATCGTACCAGAAAGAACAAAAAAGCAAATGAGAAAAAAAACATAGTAAGTAAATAATAAAGAAGTATTTTATCAAGTTGGGAGCTTTCTTTGTTTGGATGATTGTTTGGTTCATGTGCGTTACGCTCTAGAAGTAAGATTGGTTCTATTGAATAGTTTGCTTCCCGTGCAGTTAGCCATCCCACATCTAGAGCAGGTGCTCAAAAGGCCGCGTATACAAAATGCGTGCGGTGTATAGGTCGGGGGAGTACGGGGAAAAAAGAAAAAAGTTTCAAGAACACCTAAAAATTCGAAGAGTGTCCAGATCTAACAACTATGAAAGAGATGAATTTAGAATAACTTTTGCCCTATTTTTTTTTTGGAAATAGTTTTGAGTTCACATTTTACAATCTAATGTTTTTTTATTCCGCTGTCCTTTTAGAAAAGTTTGTATTTTATTAGGCGTAAAAGTAGAAGTTATGCGAAAACGTAACACAATCCGCCCAAGGTTGATTCCTCCAGTTGGTACTTAGTTTATAAAGCGGATTAGCATACCCTACCAACGTCTTGACTACTAATTATGAAATGTGTGAACAATATACACATGAAATGTGGATAAAGCAACGGACATGCATTAATTATCAAATCACGCACATATGAACTCATACTGATTCGTGATTTCATTTAAAAAAAAAACTATGCAACCGCTTTTTTTCGGCTTTTAGAAAATACTTGCTTACCTACGATTTGATTTACAAAAAAAGTCTTTCAATGCTCCAAAAATAAGTGTCACTTTTCTTAAATGACGTGGCAACGCTAATCTTTTGTATAAGAAGGAATTAACATTTTTTGTGGATGTGACACAATAATATGATCACGTACACAATTTCCCAAAAAATAGCCAGCTACTTCAATAATGCAAAACAATTGTGCCCAAATGTCGAATGTGAGAAAATGTATGGTGGGTAAGTAATGAAGTATTACAGTATTAGTTTATAAAGCAAATTAGCATACTGTACCAATGACCCCTGATCAGATTTTTGATACGCTCATGCCACTAGCTTACTAGACTCTTATTAGGTAGCGCGCACCGTCGTAATTGCCATTCTGGTAGTAAAATTAACTTAATTCGATAATTATACGGTAGTGGACGAACCACTGACTTATTGAGTTTATAGTATTACAGACTGTAATTAATTTCTAGACGACCGAATCCAACAAAGGCAGTGAATCGAAGTCTTAAATTTTATTTTTGAATATGTTTTCGGCTAAAGCGTTGTCGCTGGTCCAGTAAGAAAAACTGTGGCCGTAGGCACGAACAGTGGGAGCCTTTCCGGTTGGGACAAGTTGTCTCTGCGTGTCACTGATTCGCATGAGCGTGATCCCTCTGTTTCTCTCACCTCTCACTGGGAGCATACTCCCAGAGTTCGTTCACCCGACCACAGCCCCTCATCTGTGTAGTCGAGTAAAAATAACACATAACACAAAAAAGCGACTCAAATAAATAGTATATACGGAATACAGAATTCTATGGTGTTAGGTCCAGGGGTTTCCTTAAAAGAGGAGGCTCACGAGAATGAAGTGCTTAAATAATTTCCTTTTATCGAAAGATAACGGTATTAAATTCCGAAAGATATGCTTTACAAAGCAAAAGCTTTTAATTGGAAGGAGTAAATCAATATAAAGCTATGAATTCTATAAAAATTTATTACCATTATCTATCGATAAAAGGAAACTATTTGAGCACTTCATTCTCGTGAGCCTCCTCCTTTAATCATAATATAAGTTATATGTACAAATGAATGTTTAGTTGCTCTGGCTCATTTGAGTTGATCTGGCTCTGGGGACAATGACCCTAGTTCGACATCATAGCTCCCTAACAGAAAATTGGGGAATCAACAACATCTCGTAACGTAAAATTGCCTCACTGACACTTTCCTTCCACAGCTAAATAAAGCACATGAGGTGGCAATGGCCAAAGGTTTATAAGTCAAAGTTCTGAATACAAAAAAAAATTACATCGGGAAACGCTCGGGATCTTTGCATCCTTCCAAATTAGTAGGTTTTCTGATCTACGGAGTCACGCCCCATTAATTAAGGAAAAGGATTTAAAGAGAGAAAACAGACAAAAACGCTGACAATAATATAGTCTCATTTAATAGAACATGAAGTGTATTCGGTATATGATGTGGTTTACAGGAAAACGTTGAAAAAAGCCTGATACGACAAAAAGGGTGATCTAGTGAAAAATTTACTGGAAACATCAGGAGAAATCTTCTTATTATATAAAAGAGTAACTGGAGCGTGCGCTAGCACTCATGTTACGGAAGTATAATTCGAATAAATTGTACCGCTTCGGGCATAAAAGAGTACCGCAGTCAATTTAGAATATTCTTCATTCAAAAAGATTTTCATATTAAGTTACGGTCGTTTTATAAGTATGGGGAGACGCCTCAGGTGGTGTAGCCGTCTTTTATTATTATAAGGGATAACTGTGTGCGCGGTCCTTTTTTAAAATATTAGTTCATTAAGTATATCACGGAATTTTTTAAAATATTAGTTCATTAAGTATACATACGAAAACTAGCATGTGTGTGCGGATAGTGTGCGGTTGCAAAAGAAGAGATGGCGAATCAAGTCCCTGTTGGCCACAAACCCGCCAGAAGGAAACGCGATTGCCGTCAATTGTTTCCAGTAGTCCAACATTTGCATATAACATATGCGAATACAGTTGTCCAGTATATGTATGTTTCAAAAACCGAGTGTTAGCTCGCTTTAACACAGTTTGTCGACATTCGTTAAAGCTATAGAACAGACGGTTTGGGAAACATACATGTGTTGCATTTTCGTTAGTTTCCAATGAATAGAACACAAAGTAGACCACAATCGACGTAAAATACGGGATTGCAGTTGTCCAAAATGTGTATCACCGCGTTATTTGTTATTTAAAACATTAGTCTAGTAAGGAAACTAATAAAATTTAAAACAATAATCTAGTCTAGTCTACACTTGGTCGGTAAGAGATAGCGTCACGAATGATCAAGAAAAACTCCCAACTTTAATACAAAGTGCAAGTTTTTTATTAAGTGACTTGTTCTATGTGTTAACTTCTTGATCTCTTGACTTATGCTTATTGAACTTGTAAAAGAAGCCCATATTAGGAGCATCAAGAAACCCTGGCAACCAAAATCCGCCACGATCTACAATTTTCAACAAAGACCGCTGTTTGATCATAGTTGAAAGTAACACTAACGATAGTAGAAGTTACGCGGCTTCTCTAAACTTTTTTGAACGTTTGCGTGGCATTAACCATAATAAGACTTCGACCACTGGAGCTTTTACAATAATAAATTAGGTTCCGTTAATGTGATTTGGATTAAGTGAGACCAAATATTGTAAAGTGAGAGTGAAGTGAAGACCATGAAATAAAATTGAGTAGATTGTAGTACAGCCTCCCTTTCTACCCAGCTGCGATGAGCTGAACTCGGTAGTCGCCTTAAAGGGACGGGCCCATCAAAATAAACCCATATTTTGCATGTTTTTATAATTTGTATGAAGGGGGTTTATTATAATATATGTACACTAAATTTCGGCTAGACTTTATCCCGCTGAAATTTTTCGGTGTCGATAAACGCATAAGTATACCGTAGAAGACACACAATTGCACCCTTATTTTCTTGTCGCGTGTCCCGGGGGAATATGGCTATATAGACAGATAGTCTCCCGGGTCCCAATCAGAGCGAGGTATCCTCGGGAGACACGGTAAGGAAATAAGGGTGCAATTGTGTGTCTTCTACGGTATACTTATGCGTTTATCGACACCGAAAAATTTCAGCGGGATAAAGTCTAGCCGTAATTTAGTGTACATACATTATAATAAACCCCCTTTACACAAATTATAAAAACATGCAAAATATAGGTTTATTTTGATGGGCCCATCCCTTTAAAATTCGATTTAAAACAAAAAATTTTCTGACCCAACTGTTTAAAGCGAAATACATACCGGCCGGTTTTTGAAACGCATTGCGTACACCTGCTTCCTTATGCAGCTTGCAAATGTTTGCAAAAATTAAAATAAAAACTAGATCCCAAATAGACCCCACTTTGCATAAATGCATAAGAAAGCAAGTAACACTGCTTCTTCCACTAAACATGTCATAATTAACTTTTTTCTCAGCACGTTTTTAAAGGGGTGGGGCCATCTCAAATTTTTTTTTTGTTCGTTGTGTTGAGCCTTCGTTCAGAAATGTAAACCACAATAATTGCATACTGCTGAAAGCACCTTTTGAAGGTTTAAATAAGAAAGTAGTGAAATATCAAAAATGCAATCTGTGCTTTTTTGAAAATAAGGAAGTGCACAAAACGTGCGCATTTTAGTGGTTTGATTTCTCGGCAAAAGATTAAATTGTCTGAGAGTTACGGGAGAAAACGTAATGTTTTATTAATTAGCATATTGCGCACAGGAAGGGTACTGCTCGTGCGAAAGTGTTGGTGATTTTTGGTCGTCGTGGCAATATGATATATGGATATGGACACGTAAGGGGACTAGAATATATTATAAACAACTAAGTGATGATATAAGAGACTATTGAAGATATATATATATATATATATATATATATATATATATATATATATATATATAAAGGCCGGGTTTTGGAACTTATGGTGCACAACCGCCCTCCTTCATATATGTTGTAAATCTTTATTGGAACAACAGTCGTAGGGTCAAATAAGGAAAGTACTTGAGGTAGTATTAGCTCGCAAACCAAAAGGTCCCCTAAGATGTTGGCGCGGTAAGGACACCAGCATACTAACAAGTTATATGATGTATGTAGATGAATATAATTAGACTAAACAGCGCGCAGTTGTTTGCGTATGCTAAATGGGAATTTAACGACATTCGTTTCAAAAAGCGGCTATTATACCACTTTAACTTGGTATAGGGCAACATCATTGTAAAAGGCAACTTTGGCACAAAGGCTGAATACAAGAAATCCTCCGATGCACACACCAAAATAAATGTAGCATTTTTGGAATCGAAAGAGTTTACTGTAGTGATATAATGGTAAAATTCGAATTGTAAACTGGTAAAATTCATCCCTTTGATTTGTCGCTAAAAGGCGTCAGTAAAATGGGTAATCCAAGTTGTTTTCTAATTTGTCTCGGGTGGTCTCATGTGAATTGAAGTTGTTCTGAAATAACATTACATTACATTATGTGACATAACACCTGTATTTTGTTTTATTGCCAACATTGTACAGTACTTCTTTCCATTAGACATATAGAGATCCTTGTTTATGCGCAAGAAATGTATAGCACAGTGTACATATATACTTAAAAACCAGGTCCCTTTTTTGCTGTTTTTTTTGTCCGCTGTATCTAGGCAATCCAGAGGCACCCTCGCAACTACAACACGTACGAACGACCAAAATGCTGCTTTTCTGGAACTTTTTTTTTAGTTTCTTTTATCTGGCTATACTACATTCATTTCTTATTTATTTATCATTATTCTTCAAATTATCAATATAAGGCTAGCATCAGAAAAAAACACGTAGAAATAACACTTTTTTGGCAGAACTAAATATAAACAATTCGCCCGATATGCGATTAGCATTGTTGTAATAAAGCGTACCCTTTGTAGCCTTTGTTTTCTAGCCTTATCATAAACGAGTAAGCAAAATATTTAGACAAACATCACTTTGAGTAAAACTTTTGTGCATACGGGATCAGATTCAGAGATTTGGGTGTGGGGCTTCAAAAGTGAGCGACGACTCTCCTGGGAGCACCCTATCTTTACCTCATAATAACTTTATGTTGTAAAAAGAAGTTAATTTATTTTATTTTATTTTGCCCGATTGCTAATCGACTACGGTTTCGTTATACGTACATTGCTTTCTCTTCATCATATTATTTGATGCACACCTCGCTGTTATTTAATAAATAAATTAATAAATATATTTTCTTCTTAAAGGATCGCAGTCACTACAAATTCGTATTTTTTATTCGCTTTTCATTAATTGTTCAAGTATGTGAAGAAAACGACGATTCCAGCGCCAAAGTACGGCAAAACGAGCTCAGGGAGAGAAATCCCTGTTTATGACTTTTACTTATATACCGTAGTTTATAATTGCCCGTATAGAGTTTCATAATAAATACCCTGCAGTGATAAAACACGCGCCAGGTGTAACACTGCAGGCTGTTCACTCTCCAAGTACCCCTGGCAATTGCATATATGCACCGGCGTCGGTCATTTATCAAAACTCATTCTCATTGATTTCTCTCCCTGAGTTCCATTTTATGTGGATTTTTATGGGTTGCATATTGTTTTATAAATCTGCTTGCATCTAATAAAAATCGAATAAAAAAGTTGATTTTGAAGTGACTGCCTTCCTTTAAAGAATGTCGAGACGCGTGAAGTCAAGCAATCGCGACACGGCAAAGGATATAATACTCGGACTAGCGTACGAATTTTTATTTCGAGATTTTGCTAGAAAAAGGAAATTTGGTGCCGCAATATTATTGCGCACGAAATTTGTTAATGTAGTAAAGATAAATTACTGTTTCGGGCATATGAGAATGCAGTGTTCTTTTACTTTTTTACCTATGGCCTATGGATAGCAAGATTACATACGGTTGACGTGTTGACCACAATACATTTGAATAGCAATGTAAATAACAATAAATAAATTTTATACCGCACATTCAAAAGTGTCATACGGAATTGGGTAGGGCGCTGAAATTTGCATATAATACATGTAAGCGTATTTATCCAGTATAAGTTTCACAAATCACGTGTATATAATATAATAATCAACATTAATTGAGACCTTCCGGTCAAGGACCACGTCAGCCCAAGGAAGGAGTAGCGAGCTACCAACCAAAGGTAATAACATTCTTCATATGCAAATTATTTAGTTTTGTTTAAACTTTTTTATTGGACACTATTTCCAACAAAAGAGAAAAAGCTGTAAAGCAACAAAATAGGCAGAATGCGCACATGAGCAAATAAGAGCCCAATGAACGATTAATGGTACCAATTTGAAAACTCCCTGTGTTTTTTGTGTATTTTTCTGCTTTACTTGCTTATGTGCCCACAAGACATTAAAAACGAGCAAATAAAGTGAATAATATGAAGCCGCACAGCGCGAATGAGATAAACCAGACTGAAATGGATTTCACCAAAGTTAAGCTACTTATCTTAATAATATGGTACTTAACTTTATTAATATAGCGAGCCAGGTCTTCGGATAGTCGGAGAGACACCTCATATGCATCGCAGGTGATGTTTCCGAGTGCAAGGAGAATATATACTAAATTTTGTTAACTTACCCTCGATATCAGCACATTCATCCTTCTTATTTGTTGGAACTTGTGACATTTCGGTATTCGAATAAATGATTACGTCAAGGCAATTGGTTTTTACCCCGGGAGGTCTAGCGATACTGTCAGCCACATTTCCGGACGTGCGTCGCGCACGCGCGAAATATTTTTTATCTTCCCCATGTCCGCGCGCGCTTGGCGCACCTCTGGCGCACCCTTCAATGAGCGAAAAGTGCGCGGCTTATTACGCTCTCTCCTTCTTCAGCCACAGCGTGCTCCGGTAGTGATTCAGCAGCAGCCTGTGAAGACGATTATCGATCGAAGGCCTGATAACACTGCTATCGATCGATTGCAAACACAAATCACTGACCTGCAGAGACAGAACCAGCAACTCCTGCAACAGGAACAAGTGAGAATAAGCGTTTAAAGAGGTATAACATATGATTTTTGAACGCATGCTGGACCAGTACACTAGTACAGTATTCATCTGCATTTAGCCTGAGCTGATTTGGGGTCCATTTTGTATTCTAATCATACTCATTTGAACATAATGCATGGTAATGCAGTTATTCAACATACGTTTCAAAAACAGGCTGTTATACCTCTTTAAGAATAGAACCCCATGGTTTACAGTTCACACTTGCACAAACTTGCCCCAAAAAGCACTTTACACGAAAAGTATGTACATAATAGTTTTGTTGTTTTATCTAGTCAGAAACTGTTCGTTTCAGCGCCAAAATTCCCGAGGCGCACATGTGGTGCACCCGCCGCGCGCCCCAGGTTTACAATACTTACGCCGCGAACCGTTATTATGTTGTAGGATGCCTTGAAGGTTTATCGGCGTTCCAAAAAGAGGACTTGAACAATGTAAAGTCTGCTGTCTCATTTTATGTAAACAATTTTATAGCCGTTACTGTGCAAGCATGTATTTTATGCACAATTCAGTTTTCGAACCAACATTGGTTTGGTTGTGACTTTGACTTTCTACTCGACTACAATCTGATATTCTCCCTTTGCAGAATGCTCGACGACGTATGGAGCAGAACCAAGATGCGATGAGCAGACGACTGGCCACGGCTACAGAAAATGGAGTATCGTACGTTAGCCGCACTAATATCGCGCTAATAGAATAGAGAATAGAGCTCCTGACTCCAGGGCTAAAGATCAGGGGCTCGATTCCAACGCGGGGCGATGTTTTTTGCGAGCACTGGTACGTGACGACCATGAGAATTCATTATTTTGTTATTTTTTACTTGTTTGCTAATCAACGATAATTGAATTATACAATGCTTGCTCTTCAACATATCATTTATGATGCACAGAAATTGGTGTTATTTAATTAATTAAAGGAGGAGGCTCACGAGAATGAAGTGCTCAAATAGTTTCCTTTTATCGACAGACGATGGTATTAAATTCCGAAAGACATGCTTCACAAAGCAAAAGCTTTTAAGTGGAAGGAGTAAATTAATATAAAACTATGAAGTCTATACAAATTTTGGATCGTAGTAAATAATTGATTTCCATAGTGGACATGCAAATTTACAAGTCATTTTGCAAGCCGGCAAAAAATTTGCATGCACACTATGGAAATCAACTATTTACTACGATCCAAAATTTTTATAGACTACATAGTTTTATATTGATTTACTCCTTCCAATGAAAAGCTTTTGCTTTGTCATGTCTTTCGGAATTTAATACCATCATATTTCGATAAAAGGAAACCATTTGAGCACTTCATTCTCGTGAGCCTCCTCCTTTAATAAAATAATGATAACATCGATAAAACTGTGTTTAGAAAATATATGGAGTGTAAAAAGAGAAATCTCTCAAATTATATTATAGCATCGCTCTGGTTTCAGCAACCGTGAGTTCGATGACCTTCGCAATCGTATTTCGGGCATGGATGGAAAAGTCGGTGTTTGTTTATTATGGGGTTTGTAAGTATGTTGAAAATTTACCGTATCTTGGAACTACACGAGAATATTTTTTAATTTTTAATTTTATATATGCAGGTTCCGTGCAGAAATACGGTAGTATTGACAGAACCACACCGAATTTTCGGGATACTTGTAAACCCTATAGCCTATAGCCTATAAGTGTTCGTTTAACGGTTTAACCTTATAATTAGACACTTTCCTTGTTTTACTGGTAGTGAGGAAAAACAGCTTGTACAAAGTTCTGGTCTTTGAGTGACGGAGAAATACTTGTACTTGATGGAAAAATAACTAGCAAATACCGCATAACTCAGGCCTTAGAGCATACAACAGAAAGTGTACACCAAGAGAATTCTACTAATGTACATTGTCTACATACTCGACCAATGGCTTTTGAATATAGACGTGTATTTCAGTTGATGGGCGTGAATCAGGACCTTTCCAACCTAAAGAGCAGTCTGGACCGACAAGTCAACGACCTCATGCAAATCAACAATGAGATGAAGTCTCGGCCGGTTGTCGATCCGTCGGTGAGGTCATTCTAACATTCTATCATTCTAACATTCTAACATTTTAACATTCTAACATTCCAACATTCCAACAAACATATAAACATGCTAACATTCTAACATTGTAACATTGTAGCATTGCAACGTGATAACATTCTAACATACTAACATGCTAAAATACTAACTTTCTAACATTCTAACATTCTAACATTCTAACATACTAATATTCTAACATTCTAACATACTAATATTCTAACATTCTAACATTCTAACATTCTAACATTTTAACATTTTAACATTCTAACATTCTAACATTTTAACATTCTAACATTCTAACATTCTAACATTCTAACATTCTAACATATTAACCAACCTAGAAACATGCGTTCATCTACCTTGAAAGATTGTCATTTCGAATGTCGACGTGCCGACCTTCATTACATGACTTACAATTAGTTGCGAGCTGCGACGTTGGCGAGCCAACATACGATATAACGGCGTACAGGTGGTCCGAAATGCAATATACTAATTAATAATATTTAGAAGATCGCCAATTCGACTCAACAAATGGATAACAAAGTTCGTGATTTGCACGGCCAAATGATGCAATTAAAACAGCAATTGGAAAGGGAGCAGAGTGACAGAGAGCGGGGAGACAGACAGACACAGGAGACGTGGGTTACATAAAAACGATTAAAGGATTATAGCTGTTGCTTAAGGGTTTTACTAGGAAACAAACACCTGTCCTGTAGAGCGGTATGACAGGGGGTTTGTAAAACGTATGTTGGAAAACTTCGTTCCCTGGCTTGTATCTGCATCTAGTACGTGCTCTGGCCTTCCGGTTTGGACAGGTTGTCCTGGATGCATTTCAAATATCACGTACAATATCGCTTTAAAATCAAAATTCAGCATCAATCGACTTCAAGAAATCATACGCGACCAGGACAAACAGAAAAACGATATACTGAAAAATATCGTACAGAAAGGAGACACCGATAAGGTAATGATGGTTTTTGAAAATGTTTGATACAAAAAAGACTGCCATTTGTGTACTCAGACCCACTGATGAAACACCGTGCAAATACCTAAATAGATGGCGCGGCACATGCCATGCGCCATATGTTCGAAAATTGAATTGCTAGACCAAGACCGCAGCTCCGAACTGGCGAATCCTTTATTATCGGTCTTGACAGGACGCATAGTTAGGTTGAATATTTTCGTTGTGAGTCATCGACCTTTCAGGCCAAGCTAAACGAGGAGGCAAAACGTTTAAACGACAAAATCCACTTAATTACAAACGAAGTTACCAAAGCGATGAATGATTCGCAGCAGAAACTCAGGGACGATATGACACACAAATACAATGCTCTAGATGCGGTTGGGAAAGATTTCTATCCTCTTTATTTATCGTAATGATTGTTTTTTTCTTATTTTTTCACTTTTGTTATTATGAAACGTATGAAATCTGCATAAATTACAGTGACTAGCCATCCGCGCCGCTTCTGAAGAAACTATTTCCAGGCGTTACGTAACGAGATCGATGCTAGATCGTTGCTAGAAACTGACATGAAGAGGCGTATGGACGGCGGTATCAAGGCCAACGCTGATCAAATAGAAGCATTGGCAAAGGCACATCAGGTATTCAGGGGCTTAATTCACCGCTCAATTCTCCGAGGGGAACGACTATTTTGTCCCTAGGGGCTCCGATGTTAGAATGCTATTTTCTGTCTCCCCAAGGAATAATTCCCTGGGTTAACGAAAGGCCATATTCACCACTCCGATTCCCAGAGGGAAATATTCCCTGGGGACAGAAAACAGGTGTGATTCGCAGAGAAAAGACGGCAAATTCCCCATGGGGAATTGAGTGGTGAATTGAATATGGGTATTGTGAGTAATCTGATTGTGAGTATCGAGGATGACCTACAAAAGGTTGACAATGCAAATGCTACAGTAAGACTATTCTCAGCTAACAATCAATAATTCAGGCAGAAAGGAACAAAAACAAAGAACGATTTCAAAAAGTCAACGAGGCTTTGGCCGCTTTGGAGAAACATCTCGACCTGGGAAATAAGAAAATGGACAAAATCATGAGTGCGGAAATACAGAATAGGCTAGTCAACAGTTTATTGAGATATTCATCAAAACATATGCTAGCAAAAGGGTGCAATCATATTCAATTCGCGCTACCAAGGAACTGGTAGGGTATCACAGCGGCGGTTCGAGACGAAACCTATCTCATTTTGTAGAGGAGTTCACGCTGAACAACTTTGTCATAGAAAGTTCTATCCAAAATTTTCGGTAAAAAAAGTTACCAACCTTCGAGGATTCCGATTTGTTTACGCATTTACTAAAAAGGTTCAAGACAGTTCCCAGATCCCCAGATGTATGGCTGCTTCCCTAACAACTACATAGGAATTTCAGAGAAAATCGCTATGATAACATTTTACCGAACATGGGTAATAAGCTATTGTATAATTGCTTATTGCTAACTGAAATAGTCCATCACGCTCCTGAAGTCCTGAACGCTTTGCTAGCAAATCTGCAAATACATATGAATTACAGAAGGCTTCACGAAAAGGGTTTGCTCTCAAAGGTAACCGAAATTGAGAGTAAGCTCAACACTTACATGGGCGGTATGGAAAAGGCACTGAACGATGTGGAAGCTGGAAAGGAGAACGTGAAAATGCCCAGTCTGGATACAGATGCAGTGAGTTTAGAACAACCTCATTTACATACAAGTTACCGGGCCTACTACCTATAGTAGTCTGCCTCATTCACGCGAGTTTGACTGGGAAGCCGTCGCCTAAACTGTTGACGTACCCTAGCTCAAACAGCTCAAAACATGCCCTAGTTCAAAACGTATCCTAACTTAAAGGAAGGCAGTCACTTCAAATTCAACTTTTTTATTCGACTTTTATTATATGCAAGAAGATTTATAAAACAATATGCAGCCAGTAAAAAGCCACATAAAAGCGAACTCAGGGAGAGAAATCAATGAAAATGGGTTTTGGTAAATGACCGTCGCCGGTGCATATATGCAATTACCAGGGGTACTTGGAGAGTGAACAGCCTGCAGTGTTACACCTGTTATAAACTACGGTATACTAGTAAAACTCATACACAGGGATATCTCTCCCTGAGTTCGTTTTGCCGTACTTTGGTGCTGGAATCGTAGTTTTCTTCACATCTTTGAATATTTAATGAAAAGCGAATAAAAAATACGAATTTGTAGTGACTGCGATCCTTTAAAGCGTACCCTTGCTCAGAACGTTCTCTAGTACAAAACGTATCTTAAAGGGTCAGGCCCATTTCAAATCACCCCTATTTTGGATGATTCCATCTGATTATTCATGTCATATATAGTAGGATACGATATTTTTCTAATTTTCAAGCGCAAAATACACGCAGTATTCGGCAATTTACCATTGCCAGTCATACCCAACTATTTATCGCAGTTGTCACGCCCCCTTCGCGCTAATTGGGCAATATGCTCTATTGGGCGTGGCAATTGCGATATGGGCCAATCAGCGTGAAGGGGCGTGTAAACTGCGATAAATAGTTGGGCATGACTGCCCACGGTAAATTGCCGAATAGTGTGTGAATTTTGCGCTTGAAAAACAGAAAAAAATTCAGCCTACTGCATTTGAAACGGAGAATCCGATGGACTCATCAAAAATAGGGGTCATTTGAAATGGGCCTGACCTTTTAACTCAAAGCCTAACCCAGCTCAAAACGTACACTAGCTCACAATGTACCCTAAGCGTAACCTAAAGGCACGACACCATTATACTAACAAGAGTCCTTTTTGCTAGCTTCGCCGCGAAATGGAGGCAATCGCGGCCGACAAAAACAAACTCTCGATGGAAGGACTTTTGAAGTTGGAGGAGAAAATGTCCGGCGTCCAACAAAGTGCGTAATATTTATTTTCACATTTTACTTTCATAAAACACATAATGAAAGCGTGCATGGAAAATGCACGGTTAGTGATAAAAATGCGGCACGCGCGGCAAGTCGTCCGCTTCCGAAAAAAGCACGCCTGCCGCATTGAGGACTGCATATGCCCGCACGCCAGCGCAAAGTCAGACATGCACTCACCTCACCCTCTCAATTGGCTTTTGAATAAAGCTGCTAGAACTACCAGTTACATGCAATGTATTGTTGTAGTTCATGGTAGTCCATCGCGATATCCATAATACATAGTTTATATGATATGGGAATATTAAGTCATGAGTTTCTTGCTAGTGTCCAATATTTTTGATGGCCGCTGTAGTTTGTTGTACTTTGCATTTACGGTAGTACTAGCAGTTTCAAGTTCTTGGTAGTATCAAATAAGCCATCTCGTCTGTAATCGATACTGAGCGTACTATATCCTAACCGTTTCGCGCTTGTAAGTTTCCTAATTTATGCTTTTATGCAAATTAATCCACGGTATTTCAGTGCTACATCGTGACAAACGTGATATGACGGAGAAGGTGGCAGGCATGGCTGACACTGATCAATACAGGTAATAAGAACTCTAGCAATTCAGAAATACCCTAAGCCTAAGCCTAAGCCTAAGTCCTAAATCACAAATTTAAAGATTTTCCTTCTGGTTTTCCGGGTAACATATTGAATTGCAAACAAACTCGTCTGCGTCAATAAATATGGAAACTGATATCATACCAGCAGCATATCCCCGGATGACGTTCAGTAAGTTTAGATTTTAGTTTTTATCTATTTTTCTTCGGTACCGGGTTAGTAGATAAGACCGATGGCGCCTAGGGTTTCGCGTTGGCGCTTGCTTAAAGGGACAGGCCCATCAAAGTAAACCTATATTTACGAAACGTTCATAATGTATATAAAGCATTTTTATTACAATATATACAAACCAAATTTCACCTACTTTCGCCCTCGAGGACTTTTTCCGATGTGCTCATCATCATATGTATACCATAAAGCTGCAGACTTCCAAGGTGTATATGCAAATCTAGCTCGCATTTTAATTTCTTGTTAAATTTGCGTAGACAGCTTCGATCTCTGCAGTTTTACGGTATACATATGATGATGAGCACATCGGAAAAGTCCTCGAGGGCGAAAGTAGGTGAAATTGGGTTTGTATATATTGTAATAAAAATGCTCTATACACATTATGAATACGTCGTAAATATAGGTTTACTTTGATGGGCCTGTCCCTTTAATTAATGTCTACAATACCGATGGCGCACATGTGGCACACAATTGCGCCAGCAGGAAGAACGCTCTTTTCGCGGCAAATTAGCAAGAAGATGTTTCGCGTTGTGGAGCTAGACGTCATTCAACAAAATCTTACTATATTAGAATTAGAAAACACCTACCAGAGGTCATAAGACTACATCGAAAACAACTTTACATGACTATAAATACTAAATTATGAATTTGGAGCTTGTGAGTGAACTATATGTATTTATCAACTTTTTCTACTGGCAAATGCCAGGTGTACAATCATCGACATAGCTCTTCTTTGCACGAAATCTGCAGAAATATACAATTCAGTAGAAAATTTATTCAGAAAGTTGAAAGCCCAAATCGACAAGTTGGATGAAATCAACCAAGAAATGGAGGAGACACAAGACCGAATACGCGATAAAGTGGAAAAACAAATACCACAGGATGTAAGATATTTAGTTGCTCGCGCGAAATATCGACTTGTTTTTGAAAACTATGTTCGACCCCTGCACTCCCATAGGCTGTATGCAAATTCATACAATAGCATAAAAAATCGCGCAGTGTCGCACAGAATTTGCATACACCACAAAGGGAGACATCGCCCAGCATAAGTTCCAAAAACCGGCTGTTATATCGCTCTAAACTAAACTGCAGCAGCTTCGGCCCATGCCGTTCTCAGACTCTAACCGTCGCCGATCACTTCAACTCAGTATTTGGTCATTATTTTTATAAGTTAACATCTAACAAATACAGCTCAACGAACTCGCGGCAAAAGCGGACAACATAAAGCATCAGTTGAATTCCCGAATCGATAAGGAGGAGGAAGAGAGGTGGGTGGGACAAAAATCAAACTCAAAGGCTCAGGCCCACGTAAAAAAGTTTTCCTCAATTTTTCTGTGATGAATCTCCCAGACGCCTCAAACACGGCTGCGAAAACCGTTTTGCATAATGTGCAAAATTGGGGAAGAAATTTGCAACAGAACATCCTTAGAAATGAATCGTAGTTTGAGCTTGAAAATGAGTTTTTGAGCCTAAACTGCAATGTAATGATAATAAAATGATTCTTGATATTGTTTTAATCAATGTTGACATATTCTTTTGGGGTTTCATCGGTTTACACGTCCAGACACCCGCTTTTGGTTATTGTTGTTGTTAGTTGTGGGTCTTCATTTGCTAAGAAATCACCCGAATATGCATATTATGCACAACGAGTTCCGCAGGCACATTTTAGTAATCTGTGGGTTTTACCACAGAATAATTGGCGAAAACTTTAATTCGTGGCCCTAAGCCTTTAACTCGCCATATCATATAGCACTTTCTAGTGCATACAAAAATTATTTGACTTGCCTATATATCCTTCATGAAACATAAGGAAGCGACTGTCGCTTTTACAATTTACAATTAGCCAATTATAAAGAAATCGCTAATTAGCAATTAACTTACCATATCGATATCCCCAGATTCCTGGCAATCAAGGAGCTCCAAGAAGCATATGCAAAACTACAGACTGGTCAACCGGTGACGGCTGGCAAATCCAAGGTTGACGAAAAAGAAGCAGTCAGTTTCTCTTTTTGTTTTGACTAATTTCACGCGACCATTGTAAAGCCAAATTAAGACAGCAACATATAAGGTGCGCGGCGACTCCCAGGGACTCGCCTCAGTGTAGGTGTACACTCTCGATAACCTGGCGATAATTTGGCGAATGTGCGCAGTTACACTTTTTTGCTCCGCTCCATTATGGATTGGGTATCAAAATTTCAAAGTAATCTGAAAATGTACCGTATTTTGGGACTACAAGAGAATTTTTTTTAATTTTTCATATTATATATGCAGGTTTCGTGCAGTACCGTAGTATTGACAGAATCACACCGATTTTTTGGGCTACCTTGAAGCCCCATTAAAGTTTCGCGTTTTACTGTGCCTCATCGTTCAGCTCACCCTCCGTCGCGACGTCGACGAGTGCAAGGTGGCCGTCAAGAAGCTCGCCGAATCCGTCACCACCGTAAAGAACGTGCTCGACAAGAAGATCACGGACGAAGGGAAAAGGGTTGGTCATTTTTATTCCTTTTTAAAGAGGAATGACACGTGGTATGTGAAGCGGTGTAATCTTGGATGAAATTTATTTATCGCACTAATTGTAAGGATATTATGACATCCTTTTGTATAAACAATTTCAGCGCGAGGCTGACATTCAACGGATCGATGCTCAGCTGAGGAAATGAGCATCTTTTCTATTCTTGTTTCGTAATATTTTTACCAAAAACACTTGGCTTAAAAATAAAGAATTCAAGTTTATATGCTCCTACATTTCGGTTTTTGTATGGTGCCAAAGAGAGTGACACTACGATCTGAAAGTTCACTAACAAACCTTAACCCCTCTTTTTGAAATAGAAACCTAATTTGATATTTTATTTCTTGATTAGGATCAATAAATATCCAGCATGCCTCAAATATGAAAAATGTAAAAGAATCTTTACTTTTCACTAATATTCACAACATTCTGCAAAGAACAAGCTAAAGCTAACAAGACCATACGCGTAACAAGAACTTAACAAATTGGCAATGTGTATAAAATGAAATAACTAGGCGAATTTTTGCAGTATAAGTCAAAATTGTGTTTAACTAAGAATAGTGCCATAAGCTTATTAGTAATGAAAACCAAACCTTATTAACATCGTACATCTGACCTGACTGAAACAAAATGAAAGACTTGCTAGGTTATTACACCATAACTTATAATGATAAAAAGTTAAACACATATTACTAGTTCCATTATTCCATACAGAAAACAGATGAAATATACTTCCAAAGAAAGCTCACTCATCCCAAATGTAGTGAAACAGCTGACTGACTAGGTGCTGGGTTTTGTCCAGATCAGCTACAGAAGGAAACACCCCGGCACTGTCTGTGTGCCTATTTGCTAACAATATGGAAGATCTTAATATAGTGATTGGGTGATAATGTAAGCGAACAAAACACCAAACTAGCTAGCTATTTCATCGGTGTTTGCTGCGTGAACAACTTATGCAAGCATACTCTCCATTTTCTAAATCCAATTTCAATAAATAACAAGAATCAGGACCACGCAGGAAATTTATAGTGACGCGACCGTCGCACGGCACAAGTAAGTATAGTAAACTCAAACATAAGCAGGTATGGTAAGCAATTCGGCAGCAAGTAGGGTTTAAATTAAATAACAACTCATAAACAAAACAATCTAATAAATTTCCTTGTTCATAAGCACTGCCAGTTTGTCCTTGAAACGCAGATTCGGGTATCTCAAGGGCCAGAAAAGGAACGGTCTGGAAGGAAACATAACCAAAACTAGTTCTCTTATCAGTATATATATGAGTACACAATTATTACAATATTGCACGAATAGTACACAGGAAAGTGAAAACCCCGATTTCGCCCCGATCATTTGTCAAAAAACCCCGATTTCGTCCCGATTCTCTCAAAAAACCCCACAAAAAGCCCGATCACGTCCCGATTTCGCCCCGATCACAAATAATCGGGGCATAATTGGGAACAAGGCCGGATTTCGCCCCGATTCTTTCAAAAAAAACCCGATTTCGCCCCGATCATTTGTCGAAAAACCCCGATTTCGCCCCGATTATTTCCCAAAACCCCGATTTCGCCCCGATCATTTGCAGAAAAACCCCGATTTCGCCCCGATCATTTGCAGAAAAACCCCGATTTCGCCCCGATCCCGATCACGGCCCGATTTTTTGAGGGACTTGATCGGGGCGAAATCGGGGTTTTTCATTTCCCATGTATGCAAATATCATAAGCCCAACCTGTCGATAGTTTGCATGCAAAATTCATGTGCGTTTTTGGGATGAATGTAATAAATGTTAACGCGAACGCGTCAATACGACAAGCTAAGGGGGTTTTGAAACCTACGCGGTTTGAAACCCTATACGTAATTATGTGCCGGGATGCCGAGAAGGGAACCGTAAAAATGCGAACCACGTGCTTTACATCTTTATCTATGTAAACTTGTAAACACAAGAAGCGTTTAGCCCTTAGACTCTATGTAAATTTCCTCAGTTTTACAAATCATAATATAAATATGAACAAAAATCATAGAAACACACCTCCAATTGATTCCATTAAACGTCGGCACACGGAAAAGCGATCGGTGCGTACTCGAGTAGTTTGTTTCGATAATTTCCTGTAAATTAAGGACGTGGACGATAAATAAAAATGCACAGAAACCCAAATACACTATGCTTCTCGCCCTTCTCGGAGAACTCAACTCTAACTCTACATAAAGGTTAGACTTTTAAATGGAACCACATCTTATGGAATCATATTGAAGCTTCTCACTATCTATACACAACGCCTACGACTTGACAAAACACTTGATAGGAAAATACAATGAGTTAAAGATAACATAATAAACAACAACTACCTTCAAATTTCCGGAATAAGACCCCACAAAGAGGTAGTCAAACTTCTGAAGTTCGCTCAAAGGAAGATCCTCCGTCTTGTTATACCTGGGAAAATATGGCTATCACTAAAGTAACATCAAGTTTACAAAACATAGCTTGAATCGCTACCTAACCACAAAAAAACAATGGTATAGTACTGACAAATATAATCATTCAAATCATTCAAAAATCTACATCAAGTTAGGATGTAACGATGGTGGGGGGAGGATTAATTCGTATGCAACCCCTAGTTTCACCCAAAACGAATTAAAGGGACGTATAAAACGAATTAAAGGATTAAAGGGATCAAAGTAAACCTATATTTACGATTTCGTCTTAATTTTTATTAAAAGTGTTTATTACAATATATGCAAACCAAATTTTATCGACATTCACCCCGGGGAACTTTTTCCGACGCGCACATCCGCAAATGTATACCGTTGCCTGGCCCTTCCTCTCGTTGTCTATCGCTCTGGTTGTCTTCTCTCCCTGTCTTTCATGCGTAATTTTGCAACTGTGTTATAACATACGCGAAGTAAAAGAGTTATTAGGACTAAATTGATGCAACTACGGTACCCTTATGAGTTGGGCGCGTCGTAAAAAAGTTCCCCGGGGTGAATGTGGATAAAAATTAGTGTGTATATATTGTAATAAACGCTGCTAATAAAAAATAACATGAAATCGTAAATATATGTTTATTTTGATGGGCCTGTCCCTTTAATCCCACACAACAAAGTTTTTAACGTAAACAAGCTGAAACATACTACTTTAACACCGGATAAACCCGCCATAAAACGTAGAAATAAACAAAAACTCACTGCCACTTATCGTAGAGGTTAAAGAATCGGCTCACTCCGGTCTGACACGTCATTATATCCATGTGAATGGTGCGTGGCTTGTTCGCGTCAAAGCGGTGTGCGTACTGTAAAAGTTTGCTGTATAAAAGATCAAAGATCTATATAAAAATAGTAGATATCATCTACCATCTAAGGTGCGTGGTGCATGCCGGGTACCAAATGTCAAATGGACACGCACTCTAATTACGTATGCTTACTGGGACTTCCCTCAAAATTGTAGGTGAAAGTTACAATACATAATCTATAATCAAAAAACGAGACTAAACTACACGAAGCTTACTCACCTGCAAATACCCAAGAGCATCCCCTCCAGGATAGCTTCTTGCCGACGCATACAAAAACATTCCAGCCATGCACATATTGATTAGAATATGTGAGCAAACACCGAAACCCAGCAGCCAGCGGAACCAGTGTTTGTTGCGCGAGATGTACCTACATAAGAAGTAATTAAAGCGATCTAACAGCCGGTTTTTGAACCGTATGTTGGACAACTACATTCCCTATGTATTTATGCACAGTGTGCTCGATTTTTTTGTTCTAATCCTACTCTACTCATTTGTAAATGATGAATGTGAATGCAGTTTCCCGATATCCGTTTCAAAAACCGGACGCTACACGGTTACGGAAATACCGCTCTAAAACTTGCATCTTTACACAATTAGACATATAATTATCACAGCCAGGAAAATATATCGTACTTTCCTTACTTTCGGACTTATTCACGCATAAGACACATAAACCACCAATCAATGTGTATTGATAACCTAAAAAGAAAACACAACCCACCCACATTCACGGGCAGAGAAAAGGAAACCGCAACCGCGCAACCGGGAAATAATCAAGTAATGCAAATCTACGATCGTTACCCTCTCAACAGACCAAAACGCATAATTGGACAACCATATGCAAAGTAAAATAAGTCAAAAATACAAAAAAATTGAACCCACATTCTTGCGCAGAAAACAGCGGCTGGAAGGTTAAGCAGCGGGAAGGCGTACATAATGAATCGCAGTTCTTTATGTGGAAGAAGTGAGTACAAACCGATGAACACCAACGGTGGGATGACAAACTCGCGCAATCTAAAAAAAAGTTTATTATACTAAATAATGAACTCTTATTGACGTATAATAATATGTATTATATATTATTAAGAAAATCATTCATGAGTGCTATACTTGTTCCATTGAGGGCTCACGTCGTGAGAGGGCGACAGGCGACGTGAGCCCTCAATGGAACAAATATAGCAATCATGAATGGTTTCCTTAATGAATATAAACACTACCGTGTTGAGCACAGTACTATATCCTTTGTTGTGTGTGACACAAATGTCTCTGGATTACACTCACCATCTACATCAGTAGTAAAACGTAAAACACAGTTTAATTGAAAGCTCAAACCTGAAGTCCAAAAGGAAACCAAACGGAAAGAGAAGTAGTGATGCGGAAAGCGCCCGCGGAATTGCAGAGTAGAAATACCAAAAGAATGGTAGAACCTGGAAGTTACACAAATTTTAGATTAGAAAAATCTAAACCTCAATCAAATTATCAAACTCAAATTTGTTAACTCTTCCGCTTCCCTCTTCCGTCTTCAGAGACATTGACATATGCTGATATGCTACGCCGATCAAATAGGCAAAACACAAAACTAAAACCGCCAAAACGAGTCATGTTTCATGTTTCGCAACCTACATTTCAACTTTCAACACTATTGCACAAGAACACAAACACACGTTACTTACAGTTACTTTACATTCAGTTAAGAGGCCGAATACAACGTAAACTTACAAACTCATTTAGAAAAGAGGATACTGTAATCTGTAATGTCGTAGGACCTACTCCATATTCGCTGCTCTTGTTCATAAATATATTGAACCATGCAACTTCGGCTTCCGGCCAAAGAATACGGCCCCATAAGAAGGAATCGATCGGAATGGTGATTGCTAAAATATAAACCACAACCATATTATTAAAGCGGTATGACAGAGGGTAGGTGCTTTATGACAAGACCGCAATTTACATAATACATGGGAATGCAAATGCAGTTGTCCAACATCCGTTTCACCGCCTCCCCCCTTTTTTTGGTAGAAAGCCCATCCACCACATGTAAATTGTTTTACGCATCGAAATTAAACCATTTGAAACTGAAACACATCGAGTACACCAGCACTCTTGTGCCTATGCAAATGAACGTACATCTGAATAAAAAATCGAGCTAAATTCGATCAAATTAGAATAAATATGTAAGAATTCAGTTGTCCATGATGCGTTTCAAAAACCGACCGGTATTTAGCTTTAAATATAAAAACAACGAACCTAAAACCTTCATAGCAGTCCTGACGCCATCGAAAACAGCTCCATTACGTCCAAACAATGGCAGCTTCATTGAAAGCATTGCCTGCAGAAAAATGGGCGCGAAAAGGAGGACGAGTTCACAGCTGCAAATAAAGTACTAGAAAAAAAACAATTGAAAAATAAAAGTAGACCTTACCACCTTACCTTAGCTAAACAAAAGTAGCACTGTAACATGGCTAATTGTAAGGTAAGCACGGTCAACATCATTTTTATTGGGTTCGGTCGCTCGGTGTAAGTTAATGAATTAATGATGTACCCATTTCCACCAAAATACTTATTTCATTCTCATTTACAATTAGCATACCATGACTTAATCTCCAAATAAAAATAAAAACATCATGAAAATATTGAAATAATAAGTATCACAATTATTGTTTTCCAAAATCCAAAAGGTAAATCGACTCACCGAAACACGGCGGTGACTGCAGTAGCCCAGCGTACCGCGGAAGACCACCTACCATCCAGCCACCGAGAGTAAACCATCAAAACTGAAATTAGAAGCATCTAACATCAATTTTGAGAAAAGTCAAAGCGTGAAAAGAAGTCGCAGACCGCACCGCACACCCTCGGACAAGAACCAAAAAGGGACCCACTTCATACTTTTCATAAACTTGTAAAAGTTGCAAATTTTGAAACAACGCACATAAAGGACACTTCATTTATATAAGTGCAAGGAGAGAAATAATAGGAGAGAATACCAAGCGAAACCCTAGTATGCGATAGTCTTTAAGAATTAGGCTGCATAATACTAGGACCTAGGATCAAAGGAGTGTGTCAGTATCTTATTATATTTCATCAGTATCTCAAAGTGAAGAAGAGAAGAGAGCAAAAAAAACTGCACAAGCATGCAAACTGCTTAATACCTCAACATATGAAAATGCCTGGAAACACCTGTAAAGGTCCCCCTGACTCTAAAAATGATGAAACCTACTACGCATGCTTTCGCTCTTTCGCCCGAAGGCAGGAATTGGAAACTAAACCTTGAGCATAAAATTGTTGGAAACAAAAACAAATCTATAATTATTTACCTCCAATCATTGCAAAGGTATTTGGCAGCGGTCGGGACGAATAAAACATGAAGTGGAATTGACTTGCGACGATCAAACTAAAAAAATCATAAGAGACAAGTATAGCACAGGCTATATTCACCCACACCCAAAAATCATTTCCCCGTGGGGAGTCCCCAGGGAATACCCCATCCTCAAGGGAATCGAGGCGGTGAATACGTCTTCTAATGTCTAAATCGTTTTCTAGATCTAGAATGACAAGACAAGACCAAGACGTCAATTAAAACCCCATGTGAAACTTTTAGAAACTAGTATAAGATAACAACCGTAGAAATAGAGCCGTTTCGTATCCAAAATATCTCTGCACACTCCGGGCAAACTTTAGAAACGTAAAGACGACGGCGAAACCAAGGATAAATCGGACTGAAATCAAACATTGTTAACCAACAATTGTTCATTCAGGGTATGTAAGATAACGCGTCGATATCCAAATAACGTGGAAGGTGGAATCTGGTCACAAATGAAGACAAGTGCCTTGACAGACAGACGGTGGCAGTTGAATCCAAAGGTAGAAGATTTAAACCGAAATCGAAATACCGGCAGCTTTTTGAAACGCATCGTCGACAACTGTATTGTTACGTATTTATGCTAATTTGCTCGAATTTACTCGATTTTTCATTCAAATTTATGCTCATTTGCATATGATGTTGCTGCATATGAATTCATTTGTCCACATGTGTTTCAAAAACCGGCCGGTATTTCGCTAATTTCGCTTTAAAGAGGCCAACATACCCACAAACAGCATCCAAATCTTTTGAATGCCAAATAAATAGAAGACTGCACGGACGGGCTGAGCAATTGCAGCAATGAACAGCGGGCCAGTGAACGTGCGCGGCACTACACCCGGGAACGAAAGGTGGTCGTACTAAAGCGAATAGAACATTTATTACCACCGATGTTCCACAAAAACATACTCCCAAAAGTCATAAAAAATAATAATGATTGGTTGAAAATGATAATGATCGCATAATGATTGGGTAGCACTAGTCATTAGTCTAAAAATTAAGCAAAAAAAACTGAAATGTTAACCAACTCACATTTGAGATATTAATATTCTCATAGAGCAGATCGTGACATGCCTGAACGTTGAAGGATTCCTCCACTTTGGTACCTGATATTAGTGATATTTATATGTAAATCGCATTACTTTGAAATGTAGACATGTTTCTGCAGACGTCTGTCGGTGATGTCGGCCTCGGTCTCCCAGGTACTAAACATAAACCCCTTTTTCTTCTCCATTCGAACACTTGGAAACGGACGCAAACTGCCTTGGATTTGGAGCTAAAAATGAAGTTCCGCGACTTCGAGAGCAAACGGGACCCTGGATTCTACATGCTTAAGTCTACGTGTGATGATTGTATGTCTGGATAAAGTGATATTCACAAACCACGTTTTGGCGTTCAACAAGTGTCAGTATATGTACCAACATAAAGCAGAAACATTCGCAAACAATGGATCAGATTTAAAATGTGATAAAAGTATTTAGTGTCACTCAAGCTGAGACAGAACGATACCTGGTACGAGCAGTAAGTGGACCATCATGGCAATAATGACGGCCCATTCTGAGCCTAGAACGTTATCCATACGTTCCACCAATAAAACTGCAAACGAAACAAAGTGAGAGAAATTGTGACGGTAACACAATACATTGCAAATTAGCAAGGTAGCACAAAGTGTGGTTGTAATTCTAACCGATTGCTAAAGTCAAAAGAAAGCAAGCAAAACTAAACAAACAACAATCCTCCCATCGAACGAACCCACAAAAAATTCAAAATGGGCGGTCCTTGAATTAAATATTTCCAAGCGCTCAACGCAGTGGTAGCTGGGGTCTTTGGGAGTGTAGTGTACTTTAGGCACCGTTTGTGGTGTACGGTAGAATTTTCCTCACTGTCTCGGTGCAATGCTACCGTACGATCCAATAAGCAGTTTTTTCAGGTGTGGAAGTTTTTTTTATCCAGCTGGCGATTTTGTGTTTCAAGTTTCAATGTATGGCAAAATTTATCGTAGCTTGGAACTACACCGAAATATCTACAGACAGTTTTAGCGGCAGGTAGCCTATAAAGCGGATAAATTTCAGAGAACAAGTTGCTAAAATTAGGTAATTGCACATGAGATTCTGTTTGATACTTGGCAGAAAAACGCACGGTTTTTGCCATACATTGAAACCCTGAGTATGAACTGAAAATAGTCTGTTGATGGGAACTATTATTATTTTATTTATATGAGTGTGCAGTTTGCCTGCTTCGAACAGGTGGTGAAAACAATAGAAATACAAAGCCCATAATAAATAAATAGTTTACACTTCAAGAGCGTGCTCCTTTATTCAAGAGAAAGTCATGAGCAGAGCAGACCGGGTTCCAGATAACAATTCGAAGTCTTCAGGCTAGGACAATTATATGTTGCATTTTTTTTCAAAAACCAAAATTCCATCACAATTACTATATCCATTACTATATCCATTACTATATCCCTAAATAGAGTGCTGTGCTGACTAAATAAGGGACTCTTATTACTTCGACTACATTTTACTCAAGTAGTTAGTATAAGTTTCAATAACTTGATTCAAGTAACAACTTGGTTCGTATTTCGTGTCTCGTTCACAAAGCGCCGCTGAATTTGCAACGTGTTATGTCCGTTAGATTGAGCAAAGGTTATCACCAAACTGTGCCATATTGTGTTTCTGTTTTACAACTTTTTTTGTTCCGTATCCAGCGTACTGATAAGAATGTTGCGTTTTTTCTTGAGATTGCTTTTTGCCCTTTTTATAAAGAACTTATAGCTTACATCACTTGTATTATAACATTTACTTTGAACATTGAAGTTTTCTATGTACACGGTAAAGAAATTGGCATATCTGCATATCAAACAAAGAGCTATATTATTTTGTTATGACCCTCCAAAGGTATCATTTGCTTCTTATTGTTGGAAATAAGACAATTTATTATTTCTTTGCAACCAAAAGAATATTTACTAACACATTGTCAGCTAGGTTGTTTCTAAAATGCGATCCAACACCAACTTGTATTAATCAAACGCAGAAGTTGTCAATCACAAAAGTTGACAAAAGTTTTCAAATGCACGTTTTAATTTTTAAATGGTAAAAGGAAACAGTGCCAGCAGAGTTCAACTAGTTTGTTTTTCGCAATTCGGAAGATTTTTTTGTGGTTGTGGGAATCGGATGATATATCGAATATAATCACATGTTTATTTTGAGAAGTGATGTATCGACGCTCATTATATATTATATATATAAACCTTTATTTAAAATGAAACATTCGTCTTGAACAAAATCCCAATATAAAGCTGAGAAGTTTAACTTTTCAGATAGGAAGTTGATAAGCATTTATATTTATCTAGTTTTCCTCCCAGAGATATTTGTCTAATTTACAATTATTTTCCTGATCAATGTCCTAAGGCTAAGTTTATTAGAACACAGTTTCTAATTACGCTACTCCACGCACCTAAAAATAAGGCGCAAAAGAACGCGCGGCGAAAATATGGCGCATATGTGGCACACTTATTGGAGGAGCGCGAACGGTGTGCCACCGAGAATTGTACCTTAATTACCACTTTTCCTTTATAAATGATGAATTTCCTAGAATGGTGATCAGATCTCCCCTCACAGCACCAGCCCCAACGGAGCCAATGCACGTTACATTATTGAATCGTTTTGAGGAAATTGACCAAATGTTCCCAGATAAAGTGGCAATGGTAGGTGATTTGGTCTTATGTCTATTGTAGATAAGGTGACTGACCCAACAAAGTTATTGGTAAAGAAGTGCGGTTTTCACATTAATATTTCTGGAATTGCGGACATTCTGTGCAAGTAAATTGAGGGAAACTTTTTTCTCGTGGGTCTGTCCCCTTAACGCGTAGCTGGAACTCTTTTCAAATTAGCATTGGCTAATTCTATAACCATAAGCAACTGGAAAAATGAATACGATGTGCACTGCTAGTTCAATATTGGTTTATAGAAAAGAAAACACGACATTCTTTTAACAATGTTCATCGTGAATTTGTCGAAGAATATTGTGATTAGGAGTTTTACAATAAATGAGGACCGTTTAGCGAAGCTCTGCTAAACACGCCGATTGTGTCACGTACCGCCAAGTCCGGGACTACAGCTTACGCTTCGCGGCCTATTTGATGAAGAAGGGAGTACAAAAAGGAGAGGTAGTCTAATCTCCAATGCGGCTACATATGTAACATCATCGTAAATAAAAATAGGCGACCACCGTAACCCTTTAAACTTTATTTAAACCTAACAAGATATAAAAATTCCTTTTTCAGCGTGTCGTCATAGTGCTTCCAAATTGCTGGGAGTATGTCGTGAGCATACTTGGCACCTGGACCGCAGGACTAGTCAGCTCCGCTACATCTCCAAGTTTCACTGTTTGTGGGTTCTGCTTTATTTGAAGGAATATTGTGAAGCCCATGAAAAATATCAGCCCTATTTCGCAGTTTAAGTTTTGCCTCCCGTTTCTGACGTTACACGTGCTCAAGTGGAAAAATACTAACAAAAAAGTTTGCTTATCTAACATTGTGACGCTGTTGCTCTTTTATCTGTTTGTTTATGGTAAAATGCAAATAACTGGGCTTTTTCCATCAGTTTCATATGCACTTTAGAGCGAAGAATTCTGCGAAAAATCTTGCAATGTATATGCAAAAAAAGACGTGGCTCGCTTATTGTTAGTTGAGGACTGAAGAAACCTAAACCGCATAGCCTTTTGTTCTTGTTATAGCGAGCTCCCGAATGCATAACCTCTGATTCGATACTTCAAGGACTCATACTTTCTACCGTTGTGTGCAAAGTCCGAAAATATGCGCTAAACTTTTGTCAGAATCCCCTCATATCAAAATATCACACGCAACGCTCTCTGAGGACAACACATAATGGAGTTTTCAATCTACATCGGGATAATAAACAAAATAGAATTTCAGATGAGCTAGCGCATCAATTGAAGGATACTGAACCAGTGGTCATTGTGACAGAAGACACTGTTTTGGATAAGGTTAACGCCGCTTCTAAGGGACTGACAGGATTGAAGGTAACATTGTACACTTTATCCATACGGCGACCAAAACCAAATGAATCAACTTTGGTACTAAAATGATTATAAGTTATTATGAAATGAAACTGATGTGCGTTCGTTCGTTCGTTCGTTCGTTCGTTCGTTCGTTAGTTCTTTCGTGCGTTCGAGACATAGAGAGAGAGAGAGAGAGAGAGAGAGAGAGAGAGAGAGAGAGAGAGAAGTATTGCGAGATGCGAGGGTGAGATGAAATTTTGATTATCAAGTTTTCAGGAGATTATTTGCGTACAAACATCGAACAAGATCCTTGATTGCACACCATTTTCCACCACGCTTGCCACATCACCATTGTCACGGCCTGATATGGTAACCACTAAAAACTCGTTGAAATAACGTAGCGCAAATATCTAAACAGGCTCAAGCGCATCACTACCTCAACTGAAACACCCTCAACGAATTGCGTATCTAATTCCTTCCTATACCTTAGGCTGAGACTTAGGCACATGTTCATAGGTATAGTTTGATGTGTAGGCAAGCCTTAGGCGCGTGACTATACTCACTTAGGCACTTCGATAAAATAGACTTCGCTTGCAGGTGAAAATCGATTTGGCAGAGGACATCTGCACAATTCCCTATAGTTCTGGTACATCAGGCATGCCCAAAGGTGTCATGCTCTCTCACATGAATATGGCGGCAATGGCGATCATTCTAATGTAATCTTATTTTATATTTTAGGGTAAAAGGTTTGCCTGTCACGGGAAAAGTTAGCTTGTTTAGAAGATGTTTCACGAACATTGCTATGGAAGCCCCCGTCCATAAGACGCAAACCTCGAAGAGTAATCTCGTCAAGAGACCGCACGACCACGACGATTTCTATCTACAATAGTAATAGTCGCGCACTTGCGCACCTTTTAGGCATGATCAACATCCCTGATGTAGCTCGTTTTCCAGTTGTGGTCCTTTGAATTATGAATTATGAAGGTTATGAATTATGAAGGTTAATTTAATTATGAAGGTTAATATAATTTAGCAATCGCGGCCCGAAAACCCTAGATCATGAGACAACTTTATGCGCTCTTCCTACGTATCACCAACTTGGCCTTTTCAAGTAAGTCGTTGCGCCATTTTGTTAAAGGAGGAGACTCTTAAATATAATGAAAGCATTATAATGTATTCGCTTCAACATTCAGTGATATCGAACTTGTTGTTAGGCTATATCTACTATATCTACTATATATATATATATATCTTAATAGTCTCTCGGTCAATGAAGGTATTAGCCCGCCGACCCTAAAAGAAACAAAAATTTACGCATGTTAAATACATTTTAGCACGCTAATGTCACTGAAACGCGCCAAGCATCTGGTTATGTTCCGTCGTTTTAACCTCGAGCAATTTCTGCAACACGTACAGAAGTATAAGGTATGAGGAGTATCTTTCTACCGTGGTTAGTGCTTACAAGGGAATATAAGTCGTCTTATCGATGAAACCTTCGATGCCACATGCGAGAACACATAAACTAAGGGTTTAGAGAAATAATATGTTTCTTTTTACCTTTTACATGTGAGTTACGGCTTCTCGCTAGATCTCGTTAGTTTATTCTATCATGTGCCATCGAAGGTTTCATCGGGGGTCATCGATAAGCCGACTTACTTATGGAAATGGTCCTTGTTAAGACCACTTGCTAAAACGAACGGAACTTCAAAGATAGAACATCATTTCTGCCATTCTTCCACGATTGTTCCCAAAATTCGTTCATATTGTTTTCGACTCCTGACTGTTTATTTGTTTTTTTTTTTGCCTCCGATTTTTTTCCGCTCCAATCCCTCAATCGCATGTGTCTACTGCCGGTACAACACTAATGTCAAACCCTTTATAAGATTTAGGTGGAAAACATGGTTTTGGTCCCGGCAATCGCGCAAATGTTGGCCGAAAGTCCGCTTCTCGAGAAGTACGATCTTTCTTGTGTGAAAACAATGTCCGCCGGTGGCGCCGTGCTCCCAAAAAGCACCCAGAGACGCCTCGAAAAACTCTTGCCGTTGTCACTTCGATCAGGTAAAGATGAAGAAGTCGTATTCGGCTTTTTTTGTGACCGTGCAATAGCGCGCTGGCCACGAAGTGCGGACCGGCGGACAAAATTTCAAGTCTAGGGTCCGCGGGTGCTCGCCAGTTGCGCGCGAAAATTATACAATTCACTTTGGGTCTCCTGTGGCGCATCTGTGGCACACCTTCAACGCCCACGAAGAGTGCACCACAGTTGCACCATGTTTTTGGTCTGCACGCCCCTTTTGGCTATGCGTTTTGGAATTAAGATTTCATGTTATCTTGTTATTGCGTTTTTCCAATTAGGTTATGGCATGACGGAGCTCACGGTCGCAATGTGTATGATAAATTCTCTCGACGAGCCAATGGACTCGGTTGGAGGATTGATAGCCAATGCCGAGCTGAAGGTTGGTAGGACAAATTAATTGGCCGATGCCATTAGCATATTCCTTTGAAGTAATTGCTCTTTAGCTTTTGAATACTCAAATAAAAACAAGATGTGCTAGTAATGGGGTTTTCTTTCAAGTATGGTGAAAATTTACAGTATTTTGAAACTACACGAGAATATTTTTTAATTTTTTCATATTATATGTATGTGCAAGTTTCATGCAGAAATCCGTAGTATTGATAGAAACACACCGACTTTTTGGGACACTTGGAAACCCCCATAAAGTTGAGACTTAGTGAGTTCTGAGTACCGGAATGGATAGAATCACCGGTAAGAACTTGGAATTATAAATGTATTGTTAAATTTTAGTGATTCTAAGTTCAGGTGGTGGATCCCAAGACTGGCCGCGAATGTGCCGCGAATCAATCCGGAGAGCTTCGATTCCGCGGTTCTAATGTAATGAAAGGATACTGGAAGAATCCGAAGGCTACAAAAGAAACCTTCGACGAAGATGGATTCTTGAAGACAGGTTGGTCATAGTGAGCATCCGGTGGCTATGGAGATGAGGTGACCATGAGCTTACCGAGCCCGTACCCTAAACTTGGGACCAAATTGGGCCCCAAGGTTAGGGTACGGGCGCCACGTTCCCGCCCGCGCACCCTCCTTGGTCAGGGCTAATTGTACATTTCACCACTACACCACAGCACCACCTTACATCACCGTGCAACTCAGTACACCGCATTTTCAAGGGCACCACATTTTGTGAAAGGACACCTCAATGACACCACAGCAACACCACACTAGACCACGCTGTTTGAAACACAGTTATATAATGCAAAGCAAAGGAATGAGTATCGTGCACAAGTAGAGGCAAACTCGGCTTGTTGAATTACTTTTTCTTTGAAGAACAACTGGTGTAGAATTCAATGAGAGGGCTCCACTTCTTTTAAATTCTTACTAGAACTTTACCACCAAATCAATATGTTTAGGTGATTTGGGATACTACGACGACAAGGGTCTTGTTTTCATCACGGGTCGGATAAAAGAGTTAATAAAGGTTAAGGGCTTGCAGGTGAGCCTTCTTTATCCTGCATTGAATAAGCATAGAAATAATACTTTGTTGTAGTTTAGCAGTGAAGCCCTAAATCACTAGGAAATAGAGCCCTTATTTTAGTAACTAGAATTATATGTAATCGTCAATTACCTCTATTCTACTTACCTTTTCCTATATCTTTACCTACCCTTTATCGAATAGGTTTCGCCGAGCGAGCTCGAGAACCTGCTCCTTGCCCTGAATGGTGTGAGAGACTGCGGTGTCATTGGAGTGCCTGACAAGAAGGCCGGTGAACTACCGGCAGCTTTCATTGTTAGAGGTTCCCAGGACCTTACTGAAGATGATGTTCATCGTTTTGTGAACGGTAATTATAATTATAAGGGCTTCTTGCATTAACATACAGGATCACTTTAAATTTCTCTCGAAGGGAGTCGGCAGTGTAGTGAAAGGACGATATTTCTGAACAACTTTAAATTTCCAGAACGCGTGGCTCCTTATAAGCGGTTGACTGGAGGTGTCTTCTTCGTTGATTCCCTACCAAGGACGCCAACTGGTAATGTTTTAGTGTTCAACATAGATGAATTTTTCGCACGTTCGCGGCGGCCGTCGGGCGCCAATTCGCCGCCCATTTTCGCACAAACCAGGAATTTTCGCGGCATATTTGTCCTCGTCACGCTTCGGCTGAGCATACTTGCCAAAATACCGATAGCCAGATAGCCGCCGCGCACTCAATCATCAGAGTATCTCCTACAAGCGAGATAGCTACCCACGTGCGTCTAAACCTACGTGGTAAGAGATAGAAGATGACCGTAGTGATCAATCTATAATAACATGTTTTCAGGAAAGCTTCAACGCCATAAAATCAAACTTCCCGAAAGTACAAGAGAGAAATCCAAATTGTGAAGAAATTGCGTTGATGAAGATTATTATAGCATTCAGTCAGTATTGATAGCGTTTTATTTTGTTCTGTGTCAATTTGATTTCCTTGAGTTCTTGCTTTCCGTTGAATTTTGAATTCTGGTTTGGCACTGTGTATAAATAATTCTGACCTGAAATGTTTGCTTTCTTCTTCAAAATGGAACACGGAAGTACACGAATTTTGCTAAGTCCTGATTATACTTTATTCGCAAAGGAACTACTCGAAACTTGAACTGTATGCAATAAAAAATAAATAGATTCGTCCAAGAACACAGAAGGAGAATCAGTATTTGCTACAGTATCATGTTTTCATGACAATCTGACAATGAGAAGCAAGTTGCTGCCAATTCTACAGTACGTATTGTTCAAAATAATATATGTTGATAGTACACGATAAAATTCAAAATACAAGTTCGCAGATAAAGTACCGTATTTTCAATAGTGTGCAGGTTCAGAGAGTGGCCAGACACACATAAAATGCACTATGCATGCACGTTTCGTTTGCACGCGTTTTTGCCGATCTGGCATTCAAAGTTTGACTTGTTTTCTTCTCCTGTTTTCATCGCGTTTTCCATTTCTTTCCTATGATTTTCATTCAGTCCATTTCTTTTTATTTGCAGGGCGAACCGGAATATGAGCCAGTCGAACCGTCATTCACAATCGCCGGCAAGTCGCCGCGCAAAAGAGTAAGATTTGTCATGCAGTTGTAGTTGTACATTGACTTTTTCATTATAATCCGACACTTTGTACTCCACTGTTTTATTTAGCAAGCCTCAAGTCGACTTTCTCTGCAAGGTGAAGTACGCGAATAATCTTCCGGATGTTCCTTTCGAAGGAAAATTTCTTCCATGTCCTTTTGTCGCCCTGGACAGGTATAGTGCTATTGTTATTATGAATACCACTTTATTCATATATCATTATTGCCGCATAATTTGCTATTTTGATATGTAATAATGTGTCGTTTGACTGTTTCAATTAGTTCATTATATTTAAGTATGAACATTTCAGGTTTGTCGAATATAAAACCTCCTTACTGGAACGCGAACACAAGTGGGAGGTTGGTTTTTCGTTGCTTGTTTTGTCATACGTAGTATAAATGCGGATGCGGGAACGGACCGGGCGCAACGCCAAAACTGTTTTCACACTTTCACATCCGTGCAAGCGGTATATTAGTTAAAATTGTTGAATATATGAGTTTGTTGCATATATGAGTTCGCCGTTGTTATTTTCTAATGGAGTTTTCTAGGTCCTTTGCGAGGCCGACATGGGAGTCAACATAGATCTTATTAATCCGGCTACCTATGTACTACCGCGCGGACGTGTAGAGGTATGTTGTATTTGTCAAGTTGTCAAGTAACGTAATTTGGGGCCATAAATGTGTAAATTTTCGGCAGCCCCAACCAGCCACAAAGGTTTTAAAACACACTGTATATTTGTCCACTTATATATCCACTTCTGAAGATATCGTGTATGTTAGTTCGTGAAGAGTAAAGAGGTTAAAGGGACAGGCCCATCAAAGTAAACCTATATTTACGAAGTATTCGTAATGTATATAGAGCATTTTTATTACAATATATACAAACCAAATTTCACCTACTTTCGCCCTCGAGGACTCATCCACATATGTATACCGTAAAACTGCAGAGATCGAAGCTGTCTACGCAAATTTATCAAGAAATTAAAATGCGAGCTAAATTTACATATACACCTTGGAAGTCTGCGGCTTTATGGTATACATATGCGGATGCGCACATCGGAAAAAGTCCTCGAGGGCGAAAGTAGATGAAATTTGGTTTGTATATATTGTAATAAAAATGCTGTATATACATTATGAACGTTTCGTAAATATAGGTTTACTTTGATGGGCCTGTCCCTTTAACATGTAAAACCTTTCATGCATGCGGGCAAAATGGCAGAACTTCCTCCCTAATTATAATTCCCTGCCTATGTGCCTATTTTTTTAGCTGCACCCGAAAGACCAAGAACTTTTACAGGAGGAAAGCGTTAGTCAGCAGAATTTGCGCAGGTACGCAGTTTATTATCATCAAATGGGGGGGGGGGAGGCTTTAGTTGTACGTACAACGCAATCGCACGGGAAGATAATGAGCTTGGCACTTGGGTATTAGTTTCTTGTTATATACCTAGCTTTTTTATATTGGACGTCTTGCCTGTTTCGTCGACCATCGAAACAGTGATGATATCTGCTAGTTTGAATTTATTTTCTTTGTATGTTGATTAACACAATTAACATCACCCTTTCTCTTTCTTCAGGTCCCTTCAGCACTCCAAGGTTGTGCCTTTCATGAGAAAGACTGAATATATTGGATCCGAATTTAACAGGTAACTTGAACATAGTTTTTCTCTTTTCTTTTCGTTCCTTGTTCTTGTTGGTTGTTGAAAATTACAATTACGGTAATTGTTAGTTAAAACTGCCGTCTGTCGACACCTTTCGCTTTCGGCTCAGGATAGTATGTAGGCGGTGTTGCTTTAGTTTTTGTCATTGTCGTGTCCCAGATCCGGACAGGGGTGGCTTGCGCTAGCGACTAACACGCTAGCCAGTGGGCCACATGACTTTTTTTCTTGTTTTTATTACGTTTGTTCTTCTAGATTCGGAGTGTCCGCCGATCGTCAAGAAATAAAGGTCGGCTACAATCTGCACAAACAGAAACAGGACGTTGAGACGTATCGTGACAAACAATCACAAGTTGATGCGATAGCTAAAACGTTTTTGGAGGTCAGGCTTTTTAGGACCACAAACATTTTTTCTTAAATGTTTCATCCAGTAATTCTGATGATTTATGAAGTTTAAGTGAGATAAATTACTTTCGAAGAGGTCACCAACCAAGCTGTTTGGCGTTTTTCTCTCGATAGTTCCGACTGTTCATTCCGAATTTATTTATTTGTATGTATATATTTTTAGGTTAAAAAGAAGGTCAAGAGGCACTACAGTAAAAAGGATGTGTATGCAGTGGAGGAGCTGCCAGTTCTACCGGATTTCGATGTGAGTTGCTTGTATGTTTGTTTTTACACTTGCTGTTTGCTCTTCGAAACTTCCAAGGGCAACACCCATTATCTTTTTTTCCAATGTGAGATTTCTTTGTAAAGTGGCGCCTTTTTCTAATGAGCTTTTCTGTTGCGCAGCATACGGAGCTAGTTTGCTCATTTGCTCTGTTTTTAATATGGTAATGAAATCGCTCATGGGTATCACCTTGATAGGAACCCGGATATAGTAATCTAGTTGAATATTCACAAGGTGCTGGTGCGCTGAGAAGTCGTGAACTTAGCATTTTTTATTTAATTTACTTTTAGTTGTGGAAGTACAGCTTTGCTCAAGTCACGTTCGACGCCGATCCTTCAGTGTTGAGCGCTCCCGAATCCATAAGACGAACGATGATGGAACAAGGACAAATCAGGTTGATTCATCTTTTCTGATTTTCTTCTCAGTGGCCGTATGCACGAACGCGCCGGGAGGCTCCCAGCCTCCTGTGGGAGGTGGGAGGTGAGCGAAAGAGAGGGATCGCCGTATCGCACATCGAAGACACACTCAGAACCAAATTCTCCCACCCAGGGAGGTTCCCGCTGTTCGTCCATACGTCCCGGGGACGTAAGGTAAGTTCCGTCGTGCGTAATTGGAGGTGATCTGGACAGGAATCAGGAATAGAATAGTTCGTGGGGAAGGTGTAACAAGTAAAACAACGACATGCTTCCCTCTATATGATCCTGAGAGGATATTCACCACTCAATTCCCCAATGGGAATGGGGAAATGCTGTCTTTTTCCCTGACGTTTGTGAATGCTAGTTTCTGTCCTCAGGGATTGTTAGGGAATTTTTCCCAGGGGAATCGAGTGGTGAGTATGGCTTCAGGATGTGTTTCTTGCTTGATGACGTGAGAACACCAACACGGTTTATGTAGTGCGCGCAGAGGATGAGTGGATGAGAATAATGACTCGGTTTTTGGGGTTTGCCTTTTATGCATAGATTTATATCGCTACACTTTGTGCTTTGTGCTAGATTTTTTTTAATAATAATAATAATAATAATAATAATAATAATAAATCATTTAATCTTCCAGGGGTATGCAAGACGACACCGGAGTACACTTTGTCACATATTTCTGTCCCGATGTGGCCACTATTCAAAAGAGGATGGAAGATAAGGAGGCGGGAGTGGCCTATGACCCGAATTATATGTGAGTTTATCTTTTTTTAAGTATATTTTTAGCCTTTTTATTTTCAATTTTGCGGTTATATGCTGTTCGAGAGAGCGCATCAACGATGTAAGCTTTGTGAAAAATAAACACTAAATTAGCAGGTATTCAGTATTCGTACTGAATGTGGCTCGTGCTGAGCTAGAGTGGAGGGAGAGGTTTTTGATGTGTAATTTGTGCAGATTGACCACGGACTGGACGGCTGATCAGCATTTCTAATAATGGAAATAATAATAAGTGTTGCGAGTGCGAGTTCAACAGATGATCCTCCGGTTAGTTTTCATTGCACGATCTAATTATTTTTTACGTTTCAGTTACGCATACCCTCAAAATCGCGAGTACACGTGGGTAGTCCGCAATAAAGGAAGCAAGGAATTTGTTCAGGTTTTTTTTTCTTTGCTTTTCTAGCTTTCCCTTTCATTTCTATTTATAATCTATAGTGGATCCTATTGTGAGATCGAGATGTCATTCCAAAATAAAATGCATGCATTCGTGCTACTAATCTATCCCTGATGAAACGAGGTCAGTGTGCATTAGTTGTATACCACCTAGGTTTGGACCAACATGGGACATATGACGTAGGTATGGCTATCGCTCTTGTAGGATATAGCCTGTGAAGTCGTTTCTTTGTTAATACTAGTATTCTATACTCGCTTGTTTGTAATACAAAAACGAATATTTGTATCAAAGGCACTACCCAACGATTATCAACTTCTAATAAACGAGGTTCACCTAATTAAATTGATCTAAAGATTTTATGTAGGAATCAAAATTGTTAATTAGGATGTATGTTCCAGAAAACTTCTTACAAATTTAGATAGTAGCATAGCAATAACTTTCACCCGATCGGAGATTCGAAGGGTACTTCAAATTCGGATTTCGGAGTAAAATACTGTAGTAGTATCTAATTCCCCCTTTCAGGACACGTTCTTCTTGTCATTCCGCGATGGAAATGTGTACTATAATGAATTGGGTACGAGCGTCAAGTTGACGAGACGGCGCAAGATGTACAATAAGGTGAGCGAGTTTTTTGTTTAATTTCTAATTGACAAGCCTTACCATGTTGCGAGAGCTGTATGATATTTATAGAGATGTTCGTAATAGATCGTAGCAACGTGCCATACTGGTCGTTCAAACTAAACATTGTATGCGTAGGCTTAGATTAGATCTGCATTTGCATGACAACGTATCGTACGTACAAACATTTGAACATTATGATTTTTGATATATGCATGTAACGGATCCACTATTCACATTGCAGCGGGCCATTTTCAACGTACCAGCATTGTATGATATTTTGCATTGTAAATGAGTGTGATATTTTACACCTGCCGTTCGAAGAGCCCTACGGGCTCTTCTCCGACTGAAGGAATCGGAGAAAATATTTTGTTTCGTTCACACAAACAAAAGACCAAATCCTTATCCTTTATATTAATAAGTTATTGATAATAATGTGCACATTTCAGCGTGCTATTCTAAACGTGCGTCATATCGAGCCATCCGAGGAGGAGCTTGCGCAGATGGAGAACCGAGTCCAACAATTGCTGGATCCACACTATGAAGCCAAAGTTGAGGAGCAAGAAGAGGAAGAAGTGGAGGCGGAGTCGTCGGGAGAGGAGGACGGAGAAGGGAGCAGGGAGGCCTCGGGTGAGAAGTTGGGGATTTTGACTTGGGGGAGGGGATGGGGAGTTTGGAGAGTAGGAGTGGGAGGGTACTTTGGGGCGGCGAGAGACTAGAGGGCATTGTGTTTGCTGGGTATCTGATTAGATGCGTTGCTTCGGAAAGCTAGACGTTTGTCGTTTGATGGAGCCTGAATTGAATACGATACGCAAAATACTAGCATTGAACTGGCTTTGTTAGAATATTCTGGAGCGCGAAGTCCTAAAAAAGCTTGGGTTCCACGATCTACTTTATATTAGTGATTAGTAATTTGAGTTTGATGTGATTGTTTAATATGATTTTAATTATTCAGATTCTGATGAAGATGATGCAGTGGAAAAGAAGGCGAGCAGGAGCAGTGATAGCGATAGTGATCGGAAGAAGGATTCGGATGATAGTGACAGTGATTAGAATATTAAAAATTAGAATATTGTGGAGGACGGCTGAGTTGAATACTGTAGGATGAATGTATGTGATTGTCCTGATGCTTGTTCTGTGCTATTTATTGAATAATATACGATGGTGAGTACTGATTAGTTTGCAGTTCACATAAATATCGAAATTAAGGTTCAGATCTCTCCCTTCTCCTTTATTCATTGTTATTGTTTTGTGCAAATTTTCTGAGGTAATTATTCTCATGTTGTTGAATGAATGCGACTTGTTGGTTCGTTGTGATATTTGTACATCAGTAAACTTTTGAAAAACTGATTTTATGTGCAAACTTGCAAACAAATTTATTATAGTTGCTGAGATCGAAAACACATAATATGTACAAGTGACGGCAAAATATACAGTAAGCAGAAATAAGTGAATTGAAAGTAAGTGTAAAACAATATGTAAAATGAATGCTCGTAACCCGTGTGACGAATAAAGTGAAGAAAATAAAGGATATGGGAAGGATAAATAATACCATGTCAATAAGTTTGTAATAGAGGTTGTATAATGTGAAAATGGTAAGAAAAGAAGTATATAGTACGTGAATAAGTAAGAGCTTGTATAGTGTCAATAAGTAAAAGAGGTTGTATAATAATGTGAAAATGGTAAGAAAGGAATGATGTCGTACTGTAGGGGATGAATCATTAAGCTTTATAAAAATTATGCGTATGCATGACTTTTGTGTTATACTATTCGTTGTATAAACTTTACAAACATACGAAAGATTATAGATTTGTCGTAGATGTCATACTGTAAAGGCCAGATTATTGGGGGATTTTTTTTGCTATTTGCGTGCGGTATGATTCCGTCAATTAATGTGTTCGCAATTGTGGTGTAATTAGGAAGATTCTCTCCTCGTCATACGAGGAGTTGCACGGAACTCGTCTTCCTCGCGAATTGTCTGAAATAAGCATATGTGTTACTTTTCTTTTTGAAATCAGCATATATGTAATTTGCGTGCTTGCTTGATACGGTGCTTTTCGAGGGGCAGAACGAACCTCTAGAGTTGCGCACCGTAACAGTTTGGGATGTTTCCCGCAAAAGAATTTGATGCGCGCGGAACACGTTTTTCACCGACTTTGTTTCCCGTTTTGGTAACTTTACGCAACTTTACGCAAACGTGTATGGTGTGCTTGGAAGGTAACTAAGTCTAAGAACACTAGAGCTAGGATATTATTCAGTAAGCTATTTTATGACATCTAAATAGATCTACAATTTAAATGCCTACTTCGATATGTAGACTGTGTCTATGCATGCGTTTCTTCAGCTTCTCGAAGATACTGCTCTTGCGTTTCGGGATCTCGCCAGGCATGGGCATTTCGTAGACAACCGGGGCGCTAAGACGGCGCGCGCGCGGATCCGGATTCGCGTTGACTGCGTCGGACGGCGCGTACTCCATAGCGGAGTGGAAGCGCCGGCGCTCACGCATCGCCTTGATCAATTGCTGTTCCTAAATGAGGGTAATTAGGATAATTGGATAGTTCAGCAGGCATTACGCAGTGTAAAGGGGTAATTATATGAGACGGTATAATAATAATTAGCTAATCATGCTTAGATCAGGGTCCTAGGAAATTAACCCATCTCTTGAGTTCCCTAGTTTATGTTCAAGAAACGCGGAAAACTTGGATTGTTTCTGCTTCTTGAGCATTTCCTAATGTTGACTCTTCTTGTTTTTCGTTGTTGTAAAGTTTGCTTTTTTGTTTTTCGTTGTTGTAAAGTTGATAATTCTACTGGTCAACTAGAATGACTCGATTGAGTTGTATTTCGCAGTTGTTATTGGTGATACACGCCCAGTGAGATGATCTTGTTTTGATCATTCCTCATTCTTGATTTCAGCATAGTGGCATCAAGGTTCTCATAACGGAACGAAAGTCGCGCACATGAAAAACAATGACTTTTAGTGTTTGGCCACTAATCATGGTGATCTCCTTGGGCTGCTGTTGTATTTTGTATTAGCCTCAAAGTCTCAAAGTGGTAAAGACCGTGGTTTTGAAGAAACGTGTACTGGACGACTGCATTCGGTAAATGGACACACAATTTGTATACGACGTATGTAAAGGCAGTTGTGTAGCCTTTGTTTCAGAACCAGATGTCATATCACTTTAAGACCTAAAAGAAATAGACCACCGTACCTTGACATGATTGTCGTATTGTCTCCTCTCCTCCTTGACTGCCTGGTTGAGGTTGTCCTCGGTGCCCTTGCTCAGCTTGAAGTCGGGATTCTTCTGGATGGCGACGAACTCGCCCAGCATGTTTGCCAGACTGTTCTTGCAGATATGCATGATCAGAGTAGTTGATTTGTGGGATTTGAGATACTGAAAGGATACTGTTGTTACACTATGTGCATGGTTACTTGTACTTCTTATGTGTAAACTTTACACGACATTGAAAGACAGAAATGTAAGTGTGTGACAAAAGTGTCAGAGTGTGTGCAAAGGGAGAGCTGATGGGAAGTTGGACGTGTTCTACCTACACTATTCTAGGCATTCAAAAGAGAATTGCGTTGTTCACTTTGTGTTATTCACAAAAGACAAAATAAACTTAGTTTTCAGAGTAACCTATCTAATAAACCGTAACCAGTATTACAGTACGCTGTTGAACACCATAGTTGTGCGCAGACCCTTTTACCGTTGATTCAAAACAACAAACAAGATACTTATACTCATTTTAACTAAGTACTTGTATTCTGCGCATCTAAGGGAAAACAACTCCTGCAATGGAGTTGCCTGAAAATGTAAAAACAACACAGAGATCACGAAACATGTGACCTTATTGAATTACATATACATAACCCTTTTGCTTTCGCAATATCATAAAAACAGTAGGCGATTACGTGAATAAACACCGGTAATTACTCAATTACTACAAATTCTGCGGAATGTAGCAAGTGCATGTACTGTACGCAACTAGATCATTATTGCAATACTACCAAGTTGCAAGAAAGTACTATTCAGTGTGTAATGTTATTGATAATAATAGTTATTAGTATAGAGTATAAGTCACATGACTAGTCATGTGTATATTGACCAGAACTTAAGCTATTGCACTAATAATAGAGTTGTTTTGTATGAGCTGTGAGTTCACGTCCACGTGTTTGCGTAAGTAAACCAGTTAGAGATATGTAGAGTAACACGTAATAAGTACAGTAAATGATAAGTAATAACGCACGTTGTTAAGCACTTTGATTTATTAAAGGGAGAGGCCCACGAGAAAAAAGCTTTCCTCAATATATTTGCACAGGATGTCCGGAATTTCAGAAATGTTACTGTGAAACCGCATTTCTTTGCACCTAGAACTCACAGAGTTATTCCCCCGCAAACAGTTCGGCCAGGTGCCGTAGGCAGCAACGTCCAAATACGTTTTTACGGTTTACATCCGTCCATTAACATTCTTTCACTACACAATAATGGTTAAACGAATGAAGAACATTCCTACGATAATAAAAAAGCGTTTCCATTATTGTAAATGCCTCAAAAACGCAAAAAAAGATTCTGACTACGGTACCTGGCCGAACTGTTTGCCGGGGAATAACTCTGTGAGTTCTAGGTGCAAAGAAATGCGGTTTTTACAGTAATATTTCTAAAATTCCGGACATTCTGTGCAAGTAAATTGAGGTAAACTTTTTCCTCATGGGCCTCTCCCTTTAAAGGGTCAGGCGCACGTAATAATATGATATGACGCTCGTTTTTTTTTGCACAACTCATAAGTCGATAAAAAACTATGCGTCTTAACAGAAAAACTAAGTGATTTTGACATAAAATAGGTAAGAATCAACCCGTCCTGACGATGTTTTGATTGAAATATACAAATTGAGCAGAAATTTAGAGATTTTTTTTACAAAAATAACTTTTACAATATTATAATGGTGTTTACAGTATTGTAATTGTTGACAGAGTATAGACGAAGAAATGATACATAATATAAAATGGATGTGTCCTAAACTATGTTTAGAACTTGAAGAACTGAAACTGAACAACATACTGAAGAAAGGAGAGAATGAACGATTTTGTAACAATAAACAATAATAACTGGAACCCAAACATTGACACCATTTTGACAGTCTAAAACTGGTTGTAATGTGCAATACTATTTGACAATGGCGGTATTTACTGACTGACGCCGCGCACCTATATGTGTAATTTGTTCTATTGCGTTGTTGTGAGTCAGACAGTCAGACTACTGTGCGTTAGGGGGGCGGAGCTAAGAATATGAAACTGCGATCATGATTAGTAGTCTTATTATTACATATTTATCTTTGACCGAAGTTTATCGAGAAAATTCTGGAAATACCTCGATATGACATCATAATCATAAACTTATTAGTAAATAAAGGTTAAAAAACATTCATAAATTATCAATCACGAGGAGATTTGCGAAAGAGAGTCTGATGATATAGTACATGAATGCCAGCAGTGTTATAAGAAGGCCAATGGTTGAATTCCATATTGGGGTTTCCAAGTATGCCCGGTTTTCCTTGCAAGTATCGAAAAATTTACCGTATCTTGGCAATACACGAGCATATCTACAGGCAGTTTTTACGACCGATCGCCACGAGACCAATTGTTCAACAAAAAATTTCTTTGATGGCGGATTTTCTATAGTGCGGATGTGTCAAAATTACGGTAAAAGTGTGTAAAAAGCACACGATTTTGCGAATTGATACTTGCAAGGAAAACTCGCGGTTTTTGGCATACTTGCAAACCCCATATATCGAAAATTGGCCCGCCCCAGGTCCGGGCGGCTATCGTCGCTCGCGAGGTGCTTTCCAATACTACGCAGGCGAAAATTCAAAGTTTCAAAAATAGGCATGATTATAACGTTCTATAGGTAATGTAATAAGACTCATCTCGTTTGTTTTGGAGCTGCTAAATGTTGGACTACTTGTAGCTTATAGCGAAATACCGGCCGGTTTCTGTAACGCATTGTGGACAACTTTACGTATTTATGCTAATTTGCTAGATTTTACTCGATTTTTTATTCTTACCCAGTTGCATACGAATGCTGGTGTAGCCGATATGTTTCAAAAAGCGACCGGTATTTCGCTTTATACTAGACTAAATGCCTGAAACGTAGCAAAAGTAATGGCGGATTTGTTGCGGAGTCCGTTACAAACACTTCTCCTCATATATAAGATATAAATTGAGTCCCATCCTATGCACGAAAGCAGCATGCAAGTATACGATGAAAAGAATAGTAGCTTTAATTATGGAAAGCCGGCTCGTGAAAACCAAGCACAGCTACACTGAAGGGTAATATATATCGACTGAACGCTAAGTTGAGACTTTTTCCCAGAGTTTTAAACGATGTAGATCTTACGATCTTACAGTTATTTTACTAAAAGAGTCTGTCAATACACGCAACTAAATAACATATCATTGATCAAAAAGGCCAATATTTTCGCCAAAAAAAACCTACCACCGCAATGATAAAAAACATCCACTAGAGAGAATAAAAACGAAAGGGAAGAAAGATATCATTTACAGTTTACAATGAGGAACTGCCTTTTAATGTGATGTGGTGATATGATTACGCAATGGGCGTCAGCACGACGAGCGCGAAGAAGGTCAATGATATTTAATAGCAAAACAAATATGTGACAAGGATACTGCTGGCCTTGCTTTTCCCTGAACAGAACACTGAAGACGTGAGTAATGAGTCACCTAGGACTCTGGGACTCGTCGTCTTACTGTACCCTATTCTGTTCTCAACGGAGCATGTCGTAAGATTTGAGCCCTTGCTCGCACCCCCCCCCCCCCCCCCCCCCACGACGTTTATGGGCTTTGCACCGTTACTATGACTAAGTGTTAGAATTGTAGGCATGATCGCATGAACGCATGGGTAATTATCGACAAAATTTTGAGTGCAAATGAGAGGAGCGAGCTATATTTTGTGCGACTACGGTATTATGTCGACTGGGGTCTCTGAGGGGTAACTGCGTAGAGCCGACCTTTAAAGGTAGGCGACCTGTATTTTATTATTTTGCACTAACCTGTAAACAGCTGGTAATCTTGTGGGTGTAACCATGTAAACCAGCACTGTGCGGCACAACACACACACACACACGCACACACACACACACACGCGCACACGAGCTACATTAATATTAACCATATTTATAGTGTATACTCTGCAAACTTTCATTAAGAGAGAAAATGTTTGCTGATGCAAAAAAAAATAAAGAACTCGTATTCGTTTAGCGAGTTTCTTGCAGTGGAAAATACAATAAAAATTTCCCTCAAGAGTGCCCCATTTTCTAAAATTACGCGAAAAATAAACACTTGAAACTTGTTTTTGTCTTTTTGTTTTCCAGCAGTGTATTTCCAGTTTTGTGTGGAGTTCACACATCTGAATTATCGTATTAGTCGGGCCTAATACTTTTGTCACTTTAATTTTCATGTTTATTTAATGTTTAAATGTTTACTTTATTAGTCCGTTGAAAAGATCGCATTAGTGTTCGATTGTCGAGATAGTGCAACGAAACACAAGAGTTGCGCGCGGCAACAGTTTGGGGGTGTTTCCGCAAAAGAATTTGATGCGCGCCGCAAAAGTTTTTCCACCGACTCTGGTTGCCGTTTTGGTGCGGGACACACCCTCAAACTGTTGCGGGAAACACCCCCAAACCGTTGCCGAAAACGTGCGGAAACGGTGCGGGAAAAGTAGCAACTGCAAAAAGAAAGCGCGTGTTGGATTCGAACCCTACACTCTTGTTAGATACTTTCTCTGAACAGTGCCTTAGACCACTCGGCCACACAACAGATGTGAGACCTGTGCTTGCGGAAAAATATTAGTACAACAACTGCACTTACGGCAGATCCTCCGAGCGCTTTCAAAAACTTTGCCGAAAAGGTGCGGAAATGGTGCGGGGCGCAACTTGCGCGCCGCACCATTTCCGCACCGTTTCCGCACCTTTTCGGGAAACACTTTGCGCGCCATTTCTATTCCGCGCGCATTTTGTTTCCCATTCCTTTGCGGCGCGCATTTTGTTTCCCGAAATGGTGCGGCGCGCAACTCATCGGCTCTCAGTGTGGCGATTCCAAATATGGTGAAAATTTACAGTATTTTGGAACTACACGAGAATATATTTTTTTTTAATTTTTCATATTATATATGCAAGTTTCGTGCAGAAATACGGTGGTATTAACAGAAACACAGCGAATTTTTGAGATGTATTTACTGATACTTGTACAAAAAAGTTAAAGCTAGCGCGGATGATAACAAGAGCTAGAGATTGAACAGGAGGAAGTAGGACTGTTAGACTTTCGACTGACCATGAACAGCGACTCCAAAGATTATAAAGAGAGTGTTTGAACGATGTAGAGAGAAAGAAGAGGAAGAGAGATATACAGAGAGAGAGAGAGAGAGAGAGAGAGAAAGAGAGAGAGAGGCTCATACTGAAGCGAATAAACTAATAATAGTTCCTTCTTGCGCATACCTAAATATGGTTTTGAACGCGTCCGGTCAGATGACTCTATATCATTGGCAGTGCGAGACCGAAAACTCTCTCATCAATCAAAAGTAAGTACTTGGATTGTCACCTTCGTAACCTATGTCATACTAAATTAATGGAATAGTATATATTCTCGTATTTGCCCTCTTGTTGGTTTCGCCAACACTGTTTGATATGACAAACTGAGTGTGGAACTGGTAACGTAATGACAAAGATATAAGCAAATGTGCTACCTTAACCTTGGAACAAAGTGAAATCACCCGACTTTATGATGTTCCATGATGAATACTCAAACATTGAGCCCCGAAGATCAACCGCATTTATTGGAATATTCGCGACAACTACAGTAAGTTGAAATTTGCATACGAATGCTTAATTTTTGCATAAGAAAAACCGAATAAAAATAAAGATAACATGCAAATTAGTTTGCGAGGTAGCGCTTATGAGTATTGAGACAAAAAAATGCAAAGAGAACAGATGCCAGTGCATACATTTTGTAGAACAAGGTATCTCTATTTTTAAAACTGTAACCATGACCATGTTGTGGCCAGTTGACAACGGTTTACACGAAAAAACTTGGCCACATCAAGGTCGCTAAGTGGTCACCAAATGGCTTGGCCGTTTGGTCCACGAAAAAAAACCGTGACCGTCGCCAAATGGGTTCCTCGGTTTCCTATGTAGGAACTAGGAAAATGGAGACGCACCCATTTTTCAGCCTTATAGAGCGTTGAAAATTGAAATAAGATGTGCTATTATTGAGTCTCGCTCTCTCTGTCTCTCTGTCTGTCTGTCTGTCTCTCTCTCTCTGTCTCTCTGTCTCTCTGTCTGTCTCTCTCTCTCTCTCCCTCTCTCTCTCTCTCTCTCTCTCTGATTCATGCACTAATTATCGTTGTAAAAAATCGAGGAAAATATTTTTCAGTCGAGTTTTTCCATTTCTCAAAATTTTCATTTAGCGCACGTGAAAAGTGGGCGAGTATTATAAATGGACGTATTTTGAGCCAATTCCTTAGATTCCGAGGATAGATATTTGGGGAAAGTGACAAGCAATCAAACTAGATCAAAATGAAACGAGCCAAATTAAGATGAAATATGACAGATCTCGGCAATTCATTTCAAATAGAAATAGTAGATGGCGCCATAATTTATATTCATTTTTGGCCAAATTTCGAGACTTATGATTGTGACTTATGGCGTTATTATATGACCAGTCGGCTCACGCCGCCTGAGGCGACTTACATGGAAATATGGTTGGTTTAGCATGGGCATACTTATATACAAAGCTTCAAACTTATCATAAGAAATTCACATAATAGGAAACAATTGCATATGCATACGTCGATACTGAGCTGCGACTCTTTTTATACCCGAACACGAAATTTGCATTTCCGTAACGCACATCGGTATGCAAATTACGCTACAGTTACTCTTTTATATAATAAGAAGATATCACATAATAGGAAACAATTGCATATGCATACTTCGATATTGAGCTGCGACTCTTTTATACCCGAACACGAAATTTGCATTTCCGTAACGCACATCGGTATGCAAATTACGCTACAGTTACTCTTTTATATAATAAGAAGATATAGCTCACTCAACGAAGGAGAAAAAAAACGGGAGAAGCAGTTAAAAGAAAAAGATACCATTTCTGTCGCAGGAATGTCAGGAATGCATCATTCAACTAAACTATGACCTATGACTACGTTCTCAATTACTCTACTTTCGAGCTTTAGGGTGAATAAATCAGCCTGGATGTAATTGAAAAAATATTCGTTGAATATATGACTCTGTTTCACTATCAAAAAAGCAAGCGTAATACGGTAATACCATATAAGCCTGTAACCTTTCTTCTAATGTACAACATTTCTTCTAATTTGTTCTATTCTATATTTTGGATATGCTAATTCCTTAAATGCCTACAGTCTAATCAGGAATTGTCAACTAACAAAAGTAATCTATTTTGTTAGCAACAAGGAACAAACTATCTCTTCATAGTGCGTATCGCAGTTCCGCAATAGTGTAAAGTCCGTATTACATTGTGTTTTCATCGTGTCATGTCAAATTAGCCAATTACACCAAAACATTTGGATTGAAAAATGTTTTGGATAGTATTTTTGATCAAATTAGCCCCCCTCAATGATTATATGATATGTGTCAACTGGGCGCCACTACAGGCGCCAACTTTGAGCATGATGTTGATCTGTTGTTGTCTAATTAACCTGATCAAATCCTAGATGGCATCCTGAAATCAGATGTTTGGGCTCAAACCTATTTTCGTATTAGATTCGAAAATGTCATGTGAATTCTGTACACGATTATCACACAAGTGCTGTGATACGTGATGGATCTAGACACTAATTTGATAATTAGCATATTAGGCATACTGTATGACAGCATATACTAATTTGAACAAAGCCCGATAAAGAGCCCATAACATGTCTCCGGGCCTCAACCGCGCAGGCCAGGTGCGCCCAGCCGCCTTCGCCCCTTCTTTTTGGTGCGGCACTACAGGCCCGGGAGCGTACGCGCTACGCACCCGCGAACGAAGAAGCCTGCCATTCGTGAAACCGAAGCGCAACTCTTGCAACTCGGACCACGTGTATACAAATACAACAAAGTCTTCACAGGCAATACACATAGATGTGGGCAAAAAAAAGGCGATTTTGGAGTGACTGTGATCTAAAGCTAGCAGCGCAAACGGTGCAAATAAACTCGTTTTATCGTTTACTGTAAATTTGAAATTTCCAAACAACTCGACTTGGAGGTTGCAACATTCGGACAAATTTGGGAACAGGGAGTGAGAGAGACAAATTTAGAATTTAGGAATAGAGTGAGCGAGAGAGAGAGAAGGAGAGAAAATGAGAAGCTAGAGAGAGCGAAGGAAGACAGGGAGAATGAGAGAGATATATATTGCATATGAGATAGAGTTGGAAAGTGAGGGAGAGAAAACTACACTAGATTTAATGTTTTCGAGAAAAAAATGAGGAATTTGAGTGTCATTTTCATTTGCACACTGCAGACCATCAACTACTAGAGCCGACTGGTTTTTTTTCCTTGCCATAAACAATTTGCTGTTGTCTGACATTAAGACGAAGAAGGAATTCCTTGTCTAACGTGCTCTTCTTTTTCGTTGCCCTCAATTTCTTTTCTTTTTTCGGGTGCGATATACAAAATTGGACTAAAAAATGAGGCTTGTACAGTACATGAAACTATAGAAAAAGGAGAATTTAGAAAGACAGAATATATGTATATGGTTTTTATTTCACGGTCAGCGTCTTTATAGGCTTCTCACGAGCCAGGTTCTCGCGAGCGCGCTCAGCATCCAACCGCGAAAACCTGGCGACGATATATAGGGCGAAGACGCCGCGCTATGTCAGTGTTCAAGCCTCGTGAATAATTTTGCAACATCCCTGGTTGAGGTGATGGCACAGCTACTTATAAGAGTAGAAGACGAGATACAGATGCCAAATTGAGTCAGATCTTACTACATTGAGGAAACTTGGCTGGTGGGCTGCCTATAGTAGCCCCGAAATACCACAACTGGGCCAACACGCTCTTTGTAGGCCGCGCCCCGGACAACGTTTCGCGTTTCAATTATTATAGCATAGATAACTAACAATATAAGATATAAGAGCTTCCAGATAGTCCGTCTCTCTCTGTCTCGCACAGTACGGTAAGGTCTACTAGTATAACTGTAGAACATCATAATGCAACGCAACTAAAAAACCCACAAGCCACAAGTGGAGTCAAAATAAAGCTGAAATTTTGTAATTCTGTAAACTGGATTTTATATACATATCACTCTCATAGAAGGGTTCAAAGTTCAAAGATCGAATACCAATTTCAGATTTCTAGATGTATCAGACAGTGTAATCTACGTCACGATATATCTTGAAAAACATTATTCGAAGTTGTAATTTAGACGCGATTTAGTAATTTGTCTTGTCCCATTGGGTTGGTTATCGAACTCTAAGTGATCACTTACGGTGGGTCGTTTTCCAAAAAAAGTGGACTTTAATTAAGTGTATGAAAAAAGGAATGCGATAAAATAGTTTTATGAGGTGTTGGGCGAACTTCGCCGTAGCGGACGTAGCTCATTCCTACAGGAAACTGAGTAACTTTTAAGAAAAATGGAAAACTTCATTGTCGAACGGTAATTTTAACAATAGATTTATATATACTTTACGAGCCATGATTTCAACACTGCAGGCTTTTTTAAAATACAACATCAGTCGTATCCGTTTAATAAAAATTATCTCCTAGAAAAGCTTGGCAAAAAAATGTACATCTCAAGGCAGCCCAGTCACCTTATAAAGGGGTGCAAACCCGGTTTCATGGCCTCCGTGTGCTTTCTATTTTGTGCTCTCTTGATTTGCTAACTGCATTATGCTATACACTACACCTTTCTCGCCGAGGACATTGTTTTTTGTTTCCCTGAACACGAAGTCCAAAATAACCGTTACAACATCAAAATGAAACATACGATGCGTTCTTTAGTTTTGTAATACAAATGCCAAGTGGTACAAAACACCTTATACCTTCATTCGAAAATATAAATGAAAAGATGACTCTTCTACTTTCAGCTTTATGGGTTTCGAGTGCATGCACTCCTCCCTTTGTACGTATATATAAAATGTTTCCATTTACTGAACTACGTAAGCATACTGTATAAGATCGATCTCTACGCTATCTTATGCTAGTGAAAACGCAAAAATTGCGTCGCATCGATATTCACACTATTTCACTTCACTATTATTTTGTTCCACGGCAACATGCAAAGCGAAATCGGATGGCGGAAAAAATCAGCTGCACCTACATCTGGCCGCGCACCTCACCCAGTCTTCACCGGTTTCTCTCAAGGTTCTCGCGAGTGCATTGAACGCACTTTCGCAAAAAATTGGCGAAGATAGTGCGAAGCGGCCGCACATTCTTTTTATCTGTGTCTGCATCAATCTTCGCATTTTCTTTCAGACGTCGCGCCTAATTTCCGCCGCGCGCCCGGGTTTCGCCGCACCACTAGAGTTTCGTAAGTGTTCATTTCATAACTACCAAACTACCTTATCGCTGCTCAGTCGTGCCATGTCATGAGTTTAGCATATGGGACTAACAGCTGAACCTGAAGCCGACTCAACTGCAAAACAGACAACAAACTACAGCGAATAATAAGAAAGCCAAAACCAAAACTGAGAAAATTTGTCATCTAATTGAATCATACAGAGATCAGAGAACTGACTGTGTCTAAAAAAACTTCCTCACAAACTAGAAAGGTTCAATAAGTCTTCCCACTTAAGGGCGGTTTTCGATTCTTTCAACAACTCACGTACTCTGATGCAACAGATCAGTTTTAAAGGGAGAGGCCCACGAGAAAAATGTTTTCCTCAATTTATTTGTACAGAATGTCCAGTATTTCAGAAATATTACGGCGAAAACCGCATTTTTACGCTTAGAACTCAGAGAGTTATTCCCCTGCAAACAGTTCGGCCAGGTACCGTAGCCAGAATCAATTTTTGCTCTTTTGGGGCATTACTGTATTGGAAACGGCTCTTTATAATTGTAGGAATGATCTTTATTCGATTGACCATTATTATGTAGAGAAAGAATGCAAATAAACGTATATAAACCGTAGAAACGAAATTTGACGTTGCTGACTACGGTACCTGGCCGAACCGTTTGCCGGTGAATAGCTCTGCGAGTTATAGGCTTCAAGCAATGCGGTTTTCACAGTAATATTTCTGAAATTCCGGACATACTGTACAAACAAAGTGAGGAAAACTTTTTTCTCATGGGCCTCTCCTCTCCCTTTAACATTGAGTGTGCCACTGATGAAACTCCGCGACTATGCCGCGCACCCATGGCGAAAAAATGGCTCGCATTCGGACACACTTTTCAGAAGTGCAAAGAAATAGAGATCGGAGGAAAGGACCGCGCGACAGGTGCGCCAGCTTTAATTGTACGCCATTAGCGCGCTTCTGGCGCGAAGCTCGCGAAACTGGTCGATCTCTTAAACGGCGACTGTCCCGCGTCATAACTTCTTGAAATCAAGACATTGCATTGCGAAGAAAAACCACGATCTCATTACACATTTATTTATTTACTAACTTAAAAACACCGCAAAGTCTACCAGCAAGCACAATAAAGCCACCAATAACAACCAAATAAATGAAGGAAATAAATAAATAAAGCATTACAAAAATATGTACTGAAAATTGTACAAATATGGACAACCGAGAACAACAGATTCGACGTGTTTGCAATTGATTTCTACAGAAAAAATCAAGCTATGTAGATACACAAAGCACAACCCACGCATGTGAAAGGATGCTAAAGCAACGGCATTAAAATAAAATTGCAAAATCAACTGCTAATTCTCAACAAGAAAAATAGACAACAACATCGTTCAACATGGAAATTTTACAAGGGGACAGATTAAAGCGGTATGGCATGTGATACTTGAAAACCGGAAGCCACGTGCACAACCTCTTTAAATTTTCAGTATTGCCCAGAAAGCTGGCACAAAATTGAAAACTACAAACTACTGTTTATCGACAATTGCCAAGGCTCCAAACGAGATGTTTGCCATCTTTTCCATCAGTTTCTTCACTTCAGAACTGGCCGCCTTCACCAAAGAACCCTCACAGGGGCCCAACGGACGCGGGAACGGGGCACGAGAATCTGAAAAGGAGCCATATGTATGCGGACGCTGAGAAAATCGAGCGACGGCACCCTCGCGCAGGAACTCTGAGTGCGCGCGGCATCCTCGCGCAGGAGAGCGCGCGGCATCCTCGCGCAGGAGAGCGCGCGGCGCACTCGCGCAGCCCGTATTATAGGATACAACCCAATCGTTCAGCTATCTACGTAAGATCAGCAAGAATAAGACGAAAAACTCCACTCTTTTTGTTTTATATAAACTGGAATAGAAGCATTCTCCAAAATCCAAAGCCTGCAGTGTGTATGCGCCGGTTTGTCCTCCCTCTCGGTTAAGAAAACCTTGTATATTAGTTTTCCTGTTTCAGAATGGTCTCCAAATGGTAGATCTTACCAATTTCATAGAGCGTGCCATCCTTGTTCACAAAGCAAATGAAATGGTGCTCCACTTTCTCAGCAGGCGGCGCCTCGGTTTCCCCTCCTTTGGCAGCGCTCTCGTGTGCCGAAGCTAAACGATGAACGACTGTTCTGAGCTCTGCCGAAGCCTAAGCCTAGGTCTAAGCTAAAAGATGAACGACTGTTCTGCGTTTTGTTTCAATTCAACTATATTTACTAGATTCAAATATATCAAGAAGCTGAATGCTGAAAAAAAACAGCCGCCTTACTACAAACTTCAAACAGTACCAACTGACTCCCGAACATCTCATCTTCTCTCTCTCTCTCTATTTCTCTCTCTCTCTCTCTATTTCTCTCTCTCTCTCTCTCTCTTCACTTCTTCACGGTGGGAGTGGGGCGAAAAAATCCAAGAGTTGGGACAACAAACCAACTTACCAATCTCCTGGGAATTAGCCATCAGGTCGCTAATTTCCGATGGTTGCAAACCTTTAGCCTTGTCCAGAAAGGCACGGAACGATCCGCTTCCTGAAACCATCATTACATTATCATCAGCATCCTCTCGCTTTCCCCTCTCTCTCTCTCTCCTCTCTCTCTCTCTCTCTCTCTCTCTCTGAAACTCACCCAGATCAATCTTTCCCTCGTTGTTGGCAAGTCCGTGGAAGAGCGCAAAAGTTCCGCAGGCGTTCGATATCTTCTGCTGCATGAAGAATACGCCGGGCGGTACCTACAAACAAAACATGTCACACATAACTGAACATACTGATTAATTAGTAGCACAGTAGCACTAGTAAACGTAAGGAAAATTCATGAAATAAGCTTTGATAAGGCATTCCAGCGAGACCAACATAGGAACCTACTGACCAATTAACATGATTATTGGTATGATTAGGATACTGACGAAATAATTAGGATAATTAGGATACTACTGAGAAACCAGGTAAGTGGAAGTCTGCAAGTAAACCCACGGTCGCTCCTTCGTCCTTCATCTTATCGTAAGTCGGCTTCATGATCTCGTCGACCTGCAAAAAACATATAATTAGTGATTAATGCATCAGATGTGGTTCGCATAATAAGTTAGGAGACACACTTACAAAAAGAAAACATTTCTCAGGTCCCTAAATCTAAATGTCCAATAAGTTGACATTGCTTGTAGGATACCACGAAGATACGGCCCGCTTGTTGCATACCGGTTACGATAGCCGAGTGGATAAGACACAGGGATCACATTCAGTAGATCGGGGGTTCGAGTCCTGAAGCTTATAGAGACTACTCATTATCATTTTGAGGATTATGAACCCCCTTGAATAGGTGCACGCTCTTATAGCGTAAAAAGATCATACAGCATGCCTGCCGACGTACCGACTCCGAATACTACGGCACATGAAGCGCAAAGCCATCTTCGGCACGTAGCCGGGATCGAACCCCGACCTATGGATTGAGAGTCCGGCGTACTACCCACTAGGCCAACCTGCAACTCTGAACACTAATAACCACAATCCCTCACCTTCTTATAGTCAGGAAAACAGAGCAACAAGGCGTGCTGGGGACTCGGCAGCATTGCAATCATCTCATCATCAAACGAGTAGACGTCCACACACTCGACACCCTTCACACCGATACTCTCCAGGAACTGAATGCACAGAATACATAACTCTGATAAAACGTCCTTTTTTGCCACCATTGGTGGATATGGCAAATGGCAAGTTTTCTGTGCGCGAGAAGTGTGCTGCGGTGGTGCTCAAAGAATCAGGGTTTTCACACGCTCGCACATCACTGGCGTAGCAACGGCACAGGCTGGTTGGCAGCGCACTCAAGGAACATCCACCCTTAGTCGTCTCAGTGTATATGTATATCTCATATAACACATATCCAAGGAGAGACGAAAGAGAGGGCTCACAATAATTCATTGAGTCCGACATCATTGCTTAAATTTATTGTAATTCATTACCGGGTTGATCGTGTCCGGGTTGCTCTCGAGAGGAAGCCACACAGTCATACTTGTTACTGTTCACTGAAAATGAACACACCTTAATAAGTTCAACAACTTTCTTGGAAAAAGAAAGAAAAAAGACGAAACGAGAAACGGAAAATAAAGTGTTGGGAAATATTAATTAATAATAATCATTACCAAAGGAGAAGTAGTTGATTTTCAAATTTTTTATCTTGGATTGTTCAAAAAGAGAGAGAGAGAGAGAGAGAGAGAAAAAGAGAGAGATAACGAACCGGGAGCACACAGCGATAAAAGTCTTTTATTGAAGGGACAGGTGTACGGGTTTAGCTGACGAGGCGGCCGTGGTTTGTGGAAGGGGTTGGTGCGATTTGGAGCCGGGGCGAAGGCGTAGTCGGGATCGGGATCGCTGGATGGTGGCGACCCGAGTAGACGCGATGTAGAGAACTGCAGGGAACCTGCCGCTAAGTTGGTGGAGCGGCTTATATAGGAGGACCCGGCATCTGTGACCGCCTGTGTCCTCGTCCTCTCCTTAGTTTTTTTAATAGGGAGTTTAGCTAAGTGGAGCTTCTCCCTCTTTTTATGACCGTACTCCTCTAATTTGATAAGTCGGGGGGAATCGCGTGCGGTGCAAAAAGAGTACCTTTCTAACTGTCACTTCATATTAACGTGATCGATGATTGGTTCATAAAAACAATATCATATTTACATTAATAATTAAGCAAATTATATTTGTATAATTATAATACACTATTTATTGTCTTGTCTACTGTTTTGCCATACTCGCTTTCGCGTACTCGCTTTCGCGATACTCCCGGGGGCGACGTCTTTTTGTATTCAAAAATGAGTTTGTTACACCGTGTTCTTAGAAAGGGATGTGAATGATGCTGCCACGCGGGACTTGAATTGTGAAATTATAATATGTGCGAGTGTCTTTTTTTTTGGTTATATATGAATGAATAATGAACTATGGGCATGGCTAGTCAATTTAACTTTAATAATACGGCAAAGAAAAAGGGTATTGTAGTATGTAAACGTTTTGTGTTGTTTTTAGATTAGAGATTAGATATATTAACAGTCGCAGCCGATTGATCCGCAACTTGTACTGCAGAGTGTGATTCCGGGGAGATTATTTACCTCTTTTAAGTCGGGTACCTTAGTGTCTGGCTTAATTTCCTGGCATTTTCTCCAGGTGCACATTGAGTTACCTGCACATCGTTTGGAAGATGATACACCATCTGTAACGTTTTTCGTTAGAACTGTGTTACCTTTTTCACATTTTCTACGAATTCCTTCCAAAGTAACGATGACGTTTTGGATTGCCTGATTATCACTGATTACTTGAAGGCGTACCTTCCTGTTAATTGATGAAAAGAATATTTCCTGTGTGAGGTGTAGCATGAACTTGTTTGCTGAACAGATTGTTTCGTTGTGGCTTACGGGGATGATCTGGTTATAAGCTTTTACTGTTATTATAAAACATGCTATAATGGCGAGTGTAATACCTGTCTTCCAACCTAATAAAGTTCCTGTTCTGACTGTGCTCTGATTCCTAGTTTTCTTTCCTCTTTCCTCATTCATGTATATTTCTTCCTCACTGTTGCTGTCGCTTGGTGGGGTTTCTGGTCTTTGAGTATTTTTAGCAAATCTGATCTTTTTTCTGCGTTGTTGCGGTGTGTGTCGCTCTGTTAGTTCTGTCCCTTCTCGGATATCCGCCTTCTTCCTTGTTAATGACCTGAACTCTATTAAGGTTGTTTTTATCGTCTTTCGTTTGCAGATACACGTGATGAGAGTTATGATTAGTGAAATTATTGTTGTGATCATTATAACAAAAGCTTTCATGTTGCAATGCGGATCGAAGATGAGTTTAGGGTGGAAGATTGTGTCGGGGAATAGTTCTTGGTGATTTGTTACGATTATTCGGGCAGGGAGGTGTATAGAACTATGTTCGGCGCTTGGAATGTCTGTTTGACAATAGGTTCCACTACATATGTCGTAGGTTGAGTCCTTCTCTGGATTATCTTTCAACTCTATTCCATTTTCGGTGCAAATTATTGCATGATCTTTTTGTTTTTCGACTAGTTTCTCGTATGTACCCTTGGTTAAGAGGTGTTGGTTACGTTCTTCATCGTTTTCTCTGCAACATGGCTGTTCATCTTGATCTTTCTTTCCTTGTATCTCCGCTGCTTTCTCAGACGCATCATAGTCCTGTATTTTTTGTTTATTTATGGGGGATCGACAAATCGGTTCGGAGTGTATTGTCGTGGTGACGAAAGTTTCATCTGTAAAGATCTTGGGCGAAATTGCTGCAAATTGGTGAGTGGTTGATCGTAGTTTGGTAGTTGGAATGGTCATAGAGGTGAATTTTCTTGTTGATGGCACTATGCAAGTGCTGGTTTTCTTCTGGGTGGTTGTGCTTGGAGTTCTTGTTGTTTCTGGTCTTAACATTGTCAAATTGCTCCTGTAGTTGTATCTAGAATTGAATCCGTAATATTGTTCTTTTCTCGGGCTTTTGTATCGGTAGCGGTAACGATCCCTGGAATTAGTTCGGCCATAAGGTGATCTATCTGGTGAACTTCCTCTGAAACGATCTCTTGGGCAGCTTCCGTCTCTGCTGTGCCCGTTGATGCTGTGCCTGTCTCTTGAATCATTACTGAATCTCTCTCTGCTGTGCCTGTCTCTTGAATCATTACTGAATCTCTCTCTGCTGTGCCTGTCTCTTGAATCATTACTGAATCTCTCTCTGCTGTGCCTGTCTCTTGAATCATTACTGAATCTCTCTCTGATGTGCCTGTCTCTTGAAACATGACTGAATCTCTCTTTCGAAGTACGCCGGTAGCTGTTGTTTGAGTTGCTTCCGTGTCTGTTTCTTGCATTGTACTCGAGGTTGCTTTCTCTTGAGCTGTTTCGGCTTGTGTGCCCATAACGAGCTCTGGAATAGTTTTTGCCATAACTTTCATAACGTGGCCTTTCTCGTAAGTTATGTCTGAACCGATCTCTTGAAAGGCTTCTTTCTCTGTAGAGTTCAGTGTAATGATCTCGTGACTGGACTCCTGTAAATCGGCGAGTTCTGTTTAATGGCCTTCTGTCTGATGATCTGTCTTTTGATTCGTATTGTTCTTTGAATGGTCTGAGATTGTCGCGGAGTGGTCTTTCATTGTTCTCTGATCTCCTGTTTGAGAATGGGTCGCGGGATGCTGAATTGTAGTTGATCTTACGGTAGTATGTACAATTCCTCTCACTTTTGTAAGACATTTTTTTTTTACAAATGTAAATACAGTCAATTAAATGGGTAAATCAGAAGCAAGTAAAGTTGTTAAGCCTTTGTGTGGCTTGATGTGTGGCTCTACGGGCCGTATTGAAGCCGTATGTGGGCTAAATTGAAGTAGTGCCGACTTGGGGCAGAATTGACTGAATGCCGACTTGGGCTCACTGATTGAAATGCCGACTTGGGGCTCACTGACTGAAATGCCAACTTGGGGCTCACTGATTGAAATGCCAACTTGGGGCGCTTTGAAATGCCGACTTGGGGCTCACTGAAATGCCAACTTGGGGCTCACTGAATGAAATGCCGACTTGGGGCTCACTTGAAATGCCGACTTGGGGCTCACTGAAATGCCAACTTGGGGCTCACTGAATTGAAATGCCAACTTGGGGCTCACTGACTGAAATGCCAACTTGGGGCTCACTGACTGAAATGCCAACTTGGGGCTCACTGACTTGAAATGCCAACTTGGGGCTCACTGATTGAAATGCCAACTTGGGGCTCACTGATTGAAATGCCGACTTGGGGCTCACTGAAATGCCAACTTGGGGCTCACTGAAATGCCAACTTGGGGCTCACTGAAATGCCAACTTGGGGCTCACTTGAAATGCCGACTTGGGGCTCACTGAAATGCCAACTTGGGGCGCAACTGAATTTTGGACTCAACTGCCACTTGAGTGACGCAATGACGGAGCGTTTTTCCGGAGGTTTGATGCAAATCTGTTCTCGCTTTACAGGTGGCTGGTGCCTTCACTGGCTCCTTGTTCTAGGGTTTGTTTATCGTCTATCGTCTCGCTGGACGTTTTTAAGTTTATCGTCTCGCTGGACGTTTTTAAGTTTATCGTCTCGCTGGACGTATTTTTAACTGTTTATCGTCTCGCTGGACGTACGACAGATAACGCTGGGTCCGGACGGTGCACCAATAACGAACCGGGAGCACACAGCGATAAAAGTCTTTTATTGAAGGGACAGGTGTACGGGTTTAGCTGACGAGGCGGCCGTGGTTTGTGGAAGGGGTTGGTGCGATTTGGAGCCGGGGCGAAGGCGTAGTCGGGATCGGGATCGCTGGATGGTGGCGACCCGAGTAGACGCGATGTAGAGAACTGCAGGGAACCTGCCGCTAAGTTGGTGGAGCGGCTTATATAGGAGGACCCGGCATCTGTGACCGCCTGTGTCCTCGTCCTCTCCTTAGTTTTTTAATAGGGAGTTTAGCTAAGTGGAGCTTCTCCCTCTTTTTATGACCGTACTCCTCTAATTTGATAAGTCGGGGGGAATCGCGTGCGGTGCAAAAAGAGTACCTTTCTAACTGTCACTTCATATTAACGTGATCGATGATTGGTTCATAAAAACAATATCATATTTACATTAATAATTAAGCAAATTATATTTGTATAATTATAATACACTATTTATTGTCTTGTCTACTGTTTTGCCATACTCGCTTTCGCGTACTCGCTTTCGCGATAAGAGAGACAAAAAGAGAGAGAGAGAGATAGAAAGAGAGAGAAAGAGAGAGAGAGAGAGAGAGAGAGAGAGAAAAAGAGAGAGATAGAGAGAGAGAGAGAAAGAGAGAGAGATTAATACAGCTCTACCATACGAGAATCCACCGTTATACTCAAAGGGTGGGAGTTGGGATCAGCATTTCTACTTTTTCTCCCGGTCTGCTAAGGGTTCGTGTCTCGTCAGTAAAACACGCCAAAAAGTAATTTCATTTAATTGCATCTAACAAACGTTTGAACTTGTGGGACGGTTGAAAATTGGAATAATTAATAGAAAAGCCACCAAACTTTGACAACAATATACTACACAACCAGTCACAGTCGGTATTGATGCTGCCCCTACCCTACCCATAGATGTCATAAACAAAAACAACACTGTCAGCAAAGTAGAGATAAGGAAAACTAGTTGATTCAGCAAAACAAAAATTCCAAAACAAACGAGAATTTGTCTAATTTTTCTGATAAACCCCGTTTCGCTTCCATGGAAACACATATGACTTGCGGCCAATAAGAACTGAACTACTGAACTAACAAAGCTGGAAATTCCAAGGTTCATATCAGAATGAAGAATGAAGAAGAGTTGTAATGCAAAAGTTGTAGAGAATTAAATTATATTAAAGATGGCGCATTCAAAACGTGCGCGACGTAATTGTCGAGCAGTTATGCATAACCGTTCACTATAAGCAGTTTCAATGAGATATGCTGTCGGTTACCATTTAGCATAATCATAATGAATAGCGCTTCTGACTGAAGTCAGAAGCGCTATTCATTATGATTACTAAGACTACGGAACGTGTAGAAAAAATGCGCAAAAATATACATTTACTTAAAATAGACGCCGATCACGTAGAGAAAACATTCTCATTACTTTATAGGACTTGATCTTTGATATCAATCGATCGACGGCAATAAAACTTGATCAAGGAGATTAGGAAGATATCTCTACCGTAATATCTAATTAGTCATCTCTAACTCCTACACATACAACTACATGCTCTAGACTCTAGCCTCTATAGTTACAGTAACCAAAGGTACAAATATTATGACTTGTGCTTATAAAAAGGTCAACCCTATAATTATTAACAATTCTTCATTGGACTGATACCCCTAATAGTTATAGCCAAACATAAACATAATTAATATTTTAAATATGACAATGCTAAATTCCTCAAGCCCTCCTATTACCCGCTTTTCTAGGACTCTGATATCTCTACCATTACTAAGACAGAATTCTACGTTTAACCAACACAACAACTAAATTTCAATATTCAAAGCGGATTACTTCAACGCTCAAAAACAACAAAATAACCGTGTAGAGCAAAACAAACTTTATTAATAATAAATAAATATTCATAAAATATATCAATTTGAAGAATTAAGACCATCATTATATAAACAGTCAAGAAAAGGGATGCACTAGTGAGTACCATTTCCAGCATTGGCAAAGCAATCAAGAAATGACGTGTAAACTTGTTTCAAATTCAGATAATACAAAAATCCGCATAACTCGTAATCGATCGGTAAACTAACAAGAACAAAATAGAAAAATTTCCTTCAACTGAAACTATGGGTAGTATCTGGGACATTCTAATCTCTAACATTCGCATCGAGCTCCATGCCACATCTCACTTTCCCGGCTGATCCCATATACTATCCCATCACAAATCAGTCCAAGTATATACCTTTAAAAAATCTGCATAATCATAATCTCATGGAAAGGAAAAGAACACTGGAAAAGAGGAGGAGCAGACAGATAGACAGCAAAGAGCACCCCGGGTAGGCAGCTGAGAAAACCAACCGCATCTTCTGAAAGGCGGGTCCTGAGGGGAAGTTGAATACGGTGGGTAAGGCAGCAGAAATCGGCTCAGGGAGTACAGTAAACATCAGGAGAAAAGGCACAGACAATCACGTTGCTGGTATCAATGTCAGTGGTAGACAAGGCATTAAAGGGGTATAGGACGTGGTGTAGAAGCGTATGCTGAACAACTGCACTCCAATGCTTTGTATGCAAATTTCTGCGCCCGTCGATGCATTTCGGCACAGAAAGGAACACAATGTGCGTACAATACAGTGCAACACAGTTTCCCAACAATGCTACACAAACCACGTCCCATGCCGCTTTAACCAATCGCGGAAATACCAACAACTAAGAGCATCACCTGTTCCCCAATCACCAGCAAAGACCCTTCAACAAAAGAAAATACCCCGAAAAAGATAAGTGAACGAATGAAAACATATATAAGTCAAATTATGAAAGAGGACTATAGTATGGTAAAAAAAACTGTAATACAAGAATAAAACACCGCGTAACAAATGTGGAAAACAATTACGGTCCGGAACTAGGCCTCAAATTATGCCACTAATATCATAGACCAAGGGTCTTATAGAATATCAAGAAAACAAATCTGCATTAGCCCCGTTCGTGGCCGTTCTTGGGCATTATGTGAGAGGGAGGAGGGCCCCATCGAATAGGGCCAATTGTCTTTTTTCCTTAATGTGAATAAAAAGGGGCCCTTCAAATTGGAACACGAAGCCGCTATTCATTAACGTATCGAGCCGGAGGGCATACACTTAAAACGGTACGGCACGTGGTTTTTGAGGTTATATGTATATGCCGGGCAACTGCACTTCCATGTATAATATGCAAATTACTTTCCAATTTGCACACAATACATAGGAACGTAGTTGTTCATCATACGTCTTAAAACCACGTGAAATACCGCTTTAAGTATCAAAATCCCTCCAACCATTATAACATGTCCAATAGCCAAAAGTGTTCCAATTCCTCAAAAAGAGCAGCTCGATATCCGCATTTCCAAATTAATTAAAAAGCCCTACTAGGCGGCGGGAGGCTGGTTTCTGACCGGATACAACACAATGGTCGGGGGAAGAGAAATAAGGATACAGACTACAGAGAGAGAGAGAGGCACTGCACAAATCGAAGAGACTTTGATGACAGAGATGGGAAATATCATAGAAAAGGTGGAGAGGACAGACGTCCACTCGCTGCTCCGCTCACTGAGTTTTCTTGTTATCCTTCTTTGAGGCACCGTTCGATTTCGGCGATTCCTTTTCGGATTTCTTCTCATCTACAAAAAAGGATCAATAAAATCACGCGTTATAGATTTGTTGGTTCAGTATCAGTCTCAGTCCGGTTACAGTCGGTCAATACATTATCATTATCCTAACATCGGACATCGAAATCCGGTTCCAGGTTTATCAACATCACTAACATAATTCGTAATTATCACCGTCACAAAAACTGATTATGACGCGGAAAAGCGAGAGATGAATTACAAATACAAAGGGAAACGATAACAGAAGATCGAACACTAAATCCTTGGAGCTTGAATAATCACTAAGACACAAAGACACTGTGACACAGCCATCCAACAAATGACTAACAATAAGACTAAGCAAGACTAAGAAACCAAAATTGAGTACCTACAAATCCACTAGGATCAGGATTCAGAATTCAATTTGAATAACGTACCACTCTTTTCACTCTTCTTCTCCTTCTTTTGCGAGGCGGCCTTCTTGGGTGCTCCAGTGGGGAATACCTGGTCGATTACCAAGACGATCATCTGGAACGGAACGAAGAAATAATTATAATACTTTAAGGTATAAATATTAGGTATCGCCAATGTTCCCCTCTCGGGTACTGATTTGGATTCCACAGATGTCAAGGGTCCAAATAAAAACTCATGTTAGAACTTTCGAGACGAACGATCGCACCAGCCGTTGGACCAGCTGGCTTCAAAAAAAGAAGAAATAAAACTCACGAATCCGAGGACGCATCCAAGGGCCAAGGTGACAAAGGCGAAGAGTGAATACGATGCCCACGAGGGGACTCCCTTCACCTCGACGAGGTGGTTGTGCAGATCACGGACGGCCATCGACAGCTTGAAGAAGACGGCGACAACACCCATCCTGTAATGAAAGGATTACTCCAAAAGGGTTGGTTGAAAGTTAGAAGTTAGGATTGTAATCAAGTCTAAAAGCCTTCCTCTGATTATGTAAAGGACTATGTTTCAAGAAACGTTTATAAGTAATACATGGAATATCACTAGTATTACACGCATGTTAACCTCCAAAATCAGCGCAAATTCACTAAACGGATTCGGCCAGCTTATGGAGCAGCTCGGACCTCGGAATATACTAAATACACACACACACAAATACACTCACACACAAACACACACCCAAAATCATAAACACCTACTGTGCAGAGTTGGGATGCTTGTAATCGGGCACTGGGTCCACCACTCTCCATCTCTTGTCCTCGATGTACGATATGAAGTCGTTCTTGTCACGGGGGCCACTGTACTGACGGAAAACGCCGTCCTTCACGCTGAACATTGACAGGTATTATACTATAATACTAAATTTGTGCTTTGCTAATATTGCAAATTAATTCTCGATATATTTGTGAAATAAAGTAAATGACAGCCTTGAGCAACCGCCTCAAAATAGGAGTTTGGCTGGTAACATTAGGTAACCATATAACCTACACAAGGTATCTACTAAGATTCCCTAAAAAGAAAAAGTTTCAATTTAAAAAGTTTGCCATCACGTACGTTACGGTGACATGGGCTGCGACAAGATACTTCGGAAAACTTACTGATAGATGGTGGGCAGCGCGGTGACCAGGAATCGGCCAGAGAGTCCAGGATTCACAGTAACGTCAACCTCTCCAACCTGAGCATAAGACATATAAGATAAGAACATACAAGATACAATTTCTGCCCAAACAAACTTCTCGAGCAATTTGGTGAATGGATGGCTCAAAGCTGCTCCACCGGCCCTGTTTTAAAAGTATGATGGAAAAATGCATTCACATATGTCGTATGCAAATGTGAACAAGTAGAGTAAAAAATAGCACAGTTATTTGCATACACTGCATGGGAGTTGAGCACTCAGCATACGTTTCAAAAAGCGGATGTTTACCACTTTAAAGTTTACAAATTACCTTGCTTTGAGAGACCCGTGTATCCGCTCAGTTACAAAATAATCAATAAAGTACATATTAATAATAAAGCAATAAATCATGGAAATTGGAAATGTCAACAACTTCACACCTTAATGTTCAAGTCTCGGCTCCAGTCGGCGAATGAATTCCACGCCTTTTGAAGGTCCTTGCACGCTGGGCACCAAGGAGCATGGCTGCAATTAAGTACCACGGTAAAAGGGAGAATTTAATCAAATAAAAAAAAAATCTATCGATATATGTCAATGACAGTAGAAGAAAAATTGATAGCTGTCTTGTTCTGTCACGTAAGGCAACCAAGTCCATAAACAACCGTCGGCAACCAGTCACCAAATGGTTTCCACCAACCATTTGGCAACCACTTAGAAACCACTTGGAGACCATTTAGTGACCATTTGCCGCCAAGTTTCGAGAAAATATTCACAAAATAAACAAATAGTCCACTGATTAACTCACAACTCAACCATCCACTCGCCTGTCATCAGCTCATTCCAGTTTTCTTCGTGCACAGAGATCAGCGCATTGCTCCTACAAAAGAATCAAATTGTATAATTTACGATTAATAAAGGTTAAAGCGGTATAACAACCGGTTTTTGAAACACATGTTGGACAATTGCATTCGATTTATGGTTGACATTCTACTTATTATATAAAGTTGGGAGCTTTGTTTGTTTGTTTGATTGTTTGGATGATGTGCGTTACGCTCAGGAAGTAGGATTGGTTCAGTAGTTCATGTTCCCATGCCATCTCACATCCCGAGCGCCCCCCTCACAATAGTCCAAAAAAGGCTGCATATACGGAATGTGTGTGTTGTATCGTTCGGGCGCGGTGGCGCGCAGCTCATTTTAGGAAAGAAGGAACACTCACAACTCAAAGAACTACCAAAACACAATCCGTGACAGCTTTTTATGAAATACTTTTTGTAATCACTTCGTAGTCTAATTTTTCATTTACTCATTTACAAAGATTTAGTCGACATATTTTGCAACAAAGCATTGAGTAATTCTCTGCACATTTCCCTTATTTCCCATGAAACGAGCGTCCAATCTTGAGCGATTTTTCGGTCGGACGAAAGAACATTCAACAGAATTTCTTAATTTCGCGTAGTTTTTGCTTTAGTATGGATAATACACGGTATCACCTGTAACGTTCGACGACATTGTTTAATACAGTTAAAGCGAATTAGCGGTCGGTCTCAACAAAAAAATACAAAAAGAGGAGGAGTAAACAACCGTGCGTTGACCGCCGTTTTCAAACCGCCGTTTTACTAGCCGAATTCAAAATATTTTGTCAACATTTCGTCATTTGGATGCTGCGGTATGCGTGATCATTTGAAAAGGCCATCCCTCGATTTTTCCAGGGCCGTGCTAGTATTAAAATCGGCAAATCGCCTGAAGCGAATTTTCCCATACAAAATCGCAAAATATGGCTGTTTGAGAACATTTTTGTGCAAGATGCCCTTATTTGTTTGTGTTTTTATGTTTATTTTCGTTTATAACTTTTTTCAAACTATTTTTGGTGAAAAAACCCCAAACCGGGTGGTATTTCGCTTTAAAGGAGGAGGCTCACGAGAATGAAGTGCTCGAATGGTTTTCTTTTATCGAAATATGATGGTATTAAGTTCCGAAAGACATGCTTTACAATGCAAAAGCTTTTAACTGGAAGGAGTAAACCAATATAAAACTATGAATTCAATCAAAATTTTGGATCGTAAAAAATAGTTGATTTCCATAGTGGGCATGCAAATTTTGTGCTGGCTTGCAAAATGACTTGTAAATTTGCATGTTTAGCTTTGAAGTCTACCTTGCATACGATAGGTTATTTTATTTGACTTCGCGTTCTTAGATTAATTAATTCCTCCAAACTAAAGCGCTGAACCTTATAATACTTGTTTTTTGGAAGATAAACCCATTATCCTTCGATAAAAGGAAACTATTTGAGCACTTCATTCTCGTGAGCCTCCTCCTTTAAAGGGTCAGGCCCACCGATATAAACCTATATTTATTATTTGTTCATAATTCATAAAAAGGATCTTTATTATAATATATACAGACTAAATATTATTCAGTTTTACCATGGGGAAGTTTTTCCGGTAAGCTTTCCTTACGGAAGGTACCGTAGTCTCATCTTTGTTTAAAGGTGTATGCATTTTTTGTTCGTCTTGGTTTGCCTCGTTGTCTGCACTCTCATGTGCATATGTGTCTTCTTACGCTGGTGCCTCTTTATTCAGCATACTCTCTCGTCTTTCGCCGCAGGACTAATATATACGGTACTTTGGAAATGTTTTAACTTCCTTAAAAATGTTTTAAGTTTCTTTTACCCAAGGCCTGTCTACGGTACCTTCCGTAAGGAAAGCTCACCGGAAAAACTTCCCCATGGTAAAACTGAATAATATTTAGTTTATATATATTATAATAAATACCCTTTTTATGAATTATGAACAAATAAAAAATATAGGTTTATATCGGTGGGCCTGTCCCTTTAAGGAAAAAAAGATCTGTGACAATTTTTTTAAGATTTGGGATTTTTTCTGCTTCTAACGATTTGCAGACAGTTTAGGATGAATACGTTCACCAGTTATATAAAGGGCATACTAAAACTATGTTCGATCCCATGTTTAACATTCGTATAGGTTTCAGAAAGTAAAATAGCCGTCACTTATTCCGCTGTTTTTAGGCTTTGGCAAATTTTTTTAGGTTATAGACTTATAGAGTCCAGCAAGTTGCAGACAATTTAGGAGAAATATAGTCAACAGAAAATAAGTTCTACCCCCGTGTTGGATATTGGTGTAGGTTACAAAAGGAAAATAACAAAAGTGTGGACAAAAGTGTATTTCCTTTGGACAAATGTTTGCTTCTAACTTACATAGCCCAGCGAAACATTGCGACGTATCATCCAGGCACTTATTAATTTTTTTTTTTGAAATTTTTTCGATATTGTAGAGTCCAGCAAGTTGCAGACAATTTAGGAGGAATATAGTCAACAGAAACTAAGTTCTAACCCGTGTTCAATATTGGTATGGGTTTCAAAAGGAAAAATGAGAGACTGGAGACTCTTTACATATACATGTTTCTTCCTAACTTACATAGCCCAGCGAAACATTGCGGCGTATCAGCCACGCGATATTAAACTGCTTTTAGGATTTGAAATTTTTTCGATATTGTAGAGTCCAGCAAGTTGCAGACAATTTAAGAGGAATATAGTCAACAGAAACTAAGTTCTAACCCGTGTTTAATATTGGTATGGGTTTCAAAAGGAAAAATGAGACACTGGAGTCTCTTTGCAGACAACTGTTTCTTCCTAACTTATATAGCACAGCGAAACATTGCGGCGTAAGCCACGCGATATTAAGCTGCTTTTAGTAGGCTTTGGCAATTTTTTTCGATGTCCTAGAGTAG